>JAPMOQ010015999.1:0-10041 GCA_026543055.1 Argiope trifasciata | reverse complement strand
TACAAATATGCAAGATAATATGTTCTTTTGCGTGGGTCTTTGAGAGCTTACCATATTTACTCTGAATAGAATATGCATCACTGATCTGAGCAAATAACAGATGTCTGAACACTTGTTATAAGTGCATATTTACAATCTGTCAGATTCCACTTTGAAGTAAGTGAAACAATGCCAAAAAATAGGAAAAAATATGAATTATCCATCTAGGCAACATTCTTAAATTTTTACTCATTATTCGTTTTGTATTTCAGACATTAGTTTAGTCGTAGTCTGCTTCATTTAATTTGTTCTTTCGTTTGTTACTTCCACAAATTTATTATAAAATTTGTTAATTACTGTTATGAATAGGTAATTAAATTATTTTGCCCCAAGCTATCTTCACCTAAGACTATCAAGCTTGCTATGATTTTATAGACTAAGAATACTTTACACTAATACTATCAGATACTATCTGATAGCTTGCTATCACATAACATCAATTTTGTCTGTTTCTTTTATGTGATTGACACACTATTAGACAATTTAAAAGAAGGACTGGAGGAAATTATTCACTTCTTAAAATGAAATGACTTGAGGGGTTGAAAAAATTATACCTTTCATCAGTACCCCTGGGTGGACCTCGTAATTGGGGATGAGAGGATTCCGGTATGTTGGCTGGAACTCGGCAACCCAGTGGGTACAATAAAGATGTGGCCTGACATTCCCATTGATGATGGAGCATATTCCCTACGAGGGCGTTTGTATCATGGCTGGTGATGGCCCTTTGGACTCAACCACTGACTCCCGCCAGTGTTACTGTAGCAGAAGTCCGGTTATTCAGTCATTTTTCCGTGAGCCTTCATGGCAGTTCGGAGGTCAGTAATATGACTTATCATGCACCAATACTATATACATTTACTGCATCACTGGCAGTGGGTGAAAAATTTATATTAAATATCATACTGAGTACCACATATCTGGTTACGCCACAGAGCAAAACGTGAATACTTCCTGCACATTCATGTGAATTGACATATCATGATGTAAGAATAAGGTACCATACACTCTGAGTTAGTAATTACTCTATTGTAAATATATTTATTAATAAACACATTGTCACCATCTTGGTACGAAGCAAACAACATAATACGTATTTCTTGTTTGCTTAAATAACATGAATAGAGACAAAAAAATTTATAGTAAAGAAACCAGAGAGGGTATCTCTTCCTCTAGAAAAAAGCAAATTTAAAACGTTTATTTAAAGCTTGCTTAGAATTTAGAGAAGAAACATTAATATATCAAATTTAACTTTTCTAACATATAAAGACCCATATTATTAATCATTGATTTATTATTATTATTTATCAATAGCCTTTGGTAAGTAGATATTTCACCTAAGATATAGAATGCATCCAATATCAGTTAAATTGTTCAGACGCCAAAACTCAGCTTAGTTTTTAGGTAATGAAAATTTAATAAAGTCGCCCTGATTTGGTCATTTTCACCCTCCTAAAGATATGTGTACCGAGGTTAGTAGCCTAAGATCAAAAAGTTTGTTCTGGATGTACTTTTAACTATGCATTGCAGTTTTATTAGGATATGATTTCGAGATAATTCGACAATGAATCTAGAAATAATTTCAATTTTTATTTTGAATAGCTCCCCATAAACTACTAGAGAGATAAAACAAGATCTAGAAATTAGAAAACATATTAAAAATGATTATTATTATTATTATTACATTATTAAAATTCTTACTATAATAATTTTTATTTATAGAGGAATAAAAAAATATTACTTATGGCAGGTTACCAAGAAGTTCCTTAAAGTTTACTTCATATATAAATGCAACTCCCATTAAGTTTACTCATGATATGAGCTGTTTTCAACTATACAACAACAACAGATGTATATATTTTTTAAAATTTTACTGGGGCAATAAATATAGAGAATTTTGAATGGTTAGCTATGTTTCAATCACACTAATGGTTCAATTCTGTTATCCCTATTAGAGTTTAATATCAAAATAATTCTTGTGACTAAAGGATAGCCTGCTACTTAATGATGAGGTATGTAGGGATCATTTTCTTTTACATAAAATAATAATTGGAGATATCGTTACAGTGATTGTGATTGGGTTACGCCATCAAAGCTTTTCATAGAGAATCTACTATAAGGAAGCGTTCAGAAAGTTTTTTTCGTATATGGGAGCATTGCTGGAGATAAGTAAATGTAGTAAATTGGTGATTACTCATAATCACCAGTAAGTTTAGTGATGATTAGGAGTAATCACCAACAATTATACATACTCACCGGCAACATTACCATAATATATACAAGTAAATGTTTAATAAGATGGGATTGCATATATTAAGTATTGAACCAGTGATTTTTCATAATCAGCAGTAAGTTTAATGATGATTAGGAATAATCACTAGATTAATCACATTACCGTAACATAAACAAGTGAATAGTTATGTTAGCATAAATATACATACATATGTAAATACATAAAAAAATGTTTCTTAATTTAATCTGAAATAATATATATCCTGAAGTAAATTTCAAATATTAAATGCTTAAAATCATTTAATGTTTCTGCTTTTTTTACAAACTTTGACTAACTATTTCTTAAATTATATCTATATATTTATTTCTACAGAATTTTTCTTCATTTAATTAATCCGACTCACGCGTTTTCCCTTTCTTCATTTTATTAATTATCTTGGAAATTTTTCTTACAAAATAAGGCATTAAAACATTAGAATAACTCTATATTAAATATTTCAATTAATTTTTACACAGTCAAATGAGTTATGCTTTAGGGAGAATTTTTTTATAGCTATAAAAGATAGATGTAAAAAAAACTCGCTTAAAGATTAGAAAATTAATTTGAGCAAAGTCTTAAGGCAGACACTTTTTTTATTTGATTTTTTCCCCATCTAAATAATTCTAAATAGCTTCACAAAACAAACATACTTTCAAAATTCATTTAGTCATTGTTTGCATGTAGTTTTTTTTATTCTCACAGTGCAATGTTTTTGCACTACACGAACTCAAAAACGGCGAATAATTGCAGACATGTTTTTAAGACCGTTAAGATACTGCTAATTCTTCTAATGAAAGCACTAACGAGGCATACGGGAGTTACTGTGTTGACTTAACGAAAATGAAAGCTTTTAGTTTTTTCTCCCAGCTTTCATGCGTCAACAATTAAATATCCCTTTGCGGTTTTTAGTTAGGTATTCCTACGAGAACGAATCGCATTTATCCAACACGTAATGCTACGTTTTTGTAATTTTAAAGCAGCTAATGACCGGTCTTTATTTTTCGGTATACTGATTTTTCTTGACAAACCACTCTGTTTTGAGTTTGTTTCTACACAGTTCATCGCGTCTCATACTGATTAGGTGTTTTGGAACTAAATCAAAAATGCTGAATATTGATTTATTTATGAGGATATTAAACTTTTTTTTACAGGTGTGTTCACCATTTTCACTGTTTATTTTTTGTGAATATTTGGCTGAATATTCTAACTGCAGCTATCATTGCATGCTTAATTATTTCATACATGTGTTAATTAATCGATTTTTAATCTACTATCTTTTACGACGATGGTATTTATTTTTGTACATGCAAATGGATATTAAACCATAAATTTCGAACTTTTACTACTCTTATTGCTCAATCATAGCATATAATTTAAGAACTCCTTAGAATTGAATTGTTATATTTTCAGCATCAATTGCTGTTGTTTATGTTATTGTTTGTGTCAAAATACGAATTATTGCCAAATAATTTAGAATGTATTGGTTCCCACATTAGCCTAATATTCCAGTTGGTCAAGTGTTGAATTAAACCTCTTTTATCTGACATAATCCATATTTCATTTTTATAAGTGACTTTCCAGAGTTAAAAGCCTAAATAAAACCACCTGGCTTGTCCCACCAGTACATTGTTGGTATAAAACATTCAAAGGTTTCTCTGACTCTTGACTATAGTAGACAGGATAGGACTATTATTATTGGCTTTCGCAATGGGCATTTTAAAACTTTGAAAAATTCTGAAGGTTCTAAACGCTTTGAAATCATCCCTATGTGCTTTAAGAAAGAGATTTGACCTTATTGCATTCTTATTTCTTTAGTTCTTACCAGGCTGGTTTTCATTGACAATCCATTGTTAGTATTGGACTTTTTCAGGTTGCAGAGTTTCATTGACATTATATAGCTATGCTGTTCATGGGGACGTTCAACAACAATTTAGAAACTTTTATTCTCAAAACCCAATTATTAAAATGATTTCACATTAGTTTTAAAGTGCAGTGAAAAGAAATTGATTCATAATTTTTATTTCTTCCTGATATAATTCTGCAATTCTAGCTCCAAGACCACATACTAAGTTCCACTATCTAGGATTTTATTGCATATCGTTATTATATATCTTTCTTGTTATTCTATTGTTTTCTCTAGACTTATTTATCTATATATAGGGATCAACAAACAAATAAATACTCGAAGAAGTTAAACATCAAAATGATGGACTTTATTGGAAGTGTGATAGATATCTAGTCGTAGTGATAAAAAATGTTAATTTTAAAAACTATTACGTTCTCATATAAATTGACTTTCAAAGAGAAAACTACTCTTTGGCGGATTATTTAAATGTTTTATTTTAATTGATTATTTCACTTTAAAGACCATAATTTTAATTTTATATAAGTATATTTTATCATTTTTTAGTTGACACGTTCAAAGGTAGTGTGACAAAAATTATTATAAATGTTATTTTCAGATAAAATTAAAAAAGTTTCATGGCCTATATTTCTATCGATTACAATACTTTTTATATTCCGAATTCAGAAAAATGAAGAGTTTAAGAATGTCCTCATCTGAATAATTTATTCTTATAATTAAAAAATAAAACTCGTGCCATATTAAAGAATTTGTTTAATATTTATGAAAGCTGCATGAAGAATGTCTTTTTTCAGTTTAATTTATTTCAGATAGTCTGAATAAGTTAGCTAGACTGAAATAGCACCTTCATTCAAATCTGTTTAAGGTTAGTTTGAATGATGAGTAATGTACAGAAGTTGGTAATTTACAAACTTATGAGAGTAGCTGTGCGAGTGTTAGTTAGCTTGGGATTGGGTTGGGTTGTTTAGTTTTTTTGGCGCAAGAGCCATTTTTGGCCATACTGCGCCAAACATATGGTAAAAAAATAAAGGAATCTTCAAAAACACATATTTTAAAATACAAAAGCAATAGGTATCAAAAAATTTAAAAAGTAAAATTGCGCGAATTTATAATGTTAATGAATCTACAAGAGAGTTAATGATTCAAAAAACAAACGTTATAATGAAACGCTTTTAAAATGTCTTGTCTGAACTTTAAAAAGTTAAATACAACTATAAAAACCAATGATTTTTAAAAATTTAAAAATGTTTGGGTGGAAATTCTCACCCAGCAAATCTTGTAAATGCAGTGACGATGATTTGAAAAAGTGTAAACGAAAGGATTTGAAAGCTGTGCACTCAATTAAAATATGTTTGATGGTAAAGTCCACACGACATGTGGGGCACTTTGGAGTTATATGACCAAAAAGGAGATGCTTGTGTGTAAAACGAGTATGTCCTATGCGTAGGCGAGTCAACTTTACATCAATCTCTCGTATAGGGTGGACATTCCACAAACTTACTGTCGGTTTTATTGAATGAAATTTATTTTGGCTCTGCAGATCCCATGATTGTTGCCAATTAGTAAACAGTGAACAAGTATATGAATTTTTATCATCAGAATAAACAAGTGAATGTGTTAGGAATGTTGAAGCAGATTTAGCAGCATGGTTAGTTAGCTTGGTTAAAGATATTATGCAGTAATAAAGGCATTGTGAAAAATAAAATTTGAGTTTCAAAAGGTTGGATCTTGAGATGATTGCATATAAAAAGGATCAGAATACGAAAAGAGAGACAGAGAAAAAAAAAGAATTATAATGACGAAAAAGCTATATATCATGTACAGTATCATAGAAAAATGATATAAGTGCGAAAGAACAATATTTTACAAATTTCTCTACATATCTGCCCTCGTGCTAGTGCATCCTTTAATGCGAGCAGTTAATACCCGATGGTCATTGAGATATTTGAAGAACTATCGAAACAATCGTCTAAAATATAAATCCACATAGCTCGAGTGAGTTCATCTGAAGTTGATAAATTTTGGGTTTCTTTATTGCTTACACATATTATAAGCATGATTTAAGTTATAAAAATATATATATCGTATTTGCTACTTACTGATCTGGAAAAAACCCCCCAAAAATGGCATTTTAAAAAGACCAAATTAATAATTTGCATATTTTTTACTAAACCCATTGCTTAGGATAATTTTCTGATGATAGCAGAGCTTTAGGTTTTATTTTTATGAAAAACAATATCAAAATATAGACTGAGTTAGTAAAATCAGCAATTCTGTAAAAATGATTATTGCTTTGCTGTTTTTGACAGCTAATTTTAATAGCAAGAACTGTTTGTTTTTAAAAAAGAAGAAAATTCGTAGTGGAATCCGCTGTTATTAAAAATTAAAATCTGTAGTGAACAGTAGTTTAGTATTAGCTTATTAATGATAATTTACTTATAGTCGATTAATACCTATTGCTTATCTAATTTTTGTATTCAGATAGATACACATATAGACCACTGTCATATATTATTTATTTCCTAATAACTGTCACAGCAATTTAAATGCTGTGGTACTGATTTAATATTTTAAAGTTTTTCTTAACTTTGCCCCCTATAAATAAATATAGAAATTGTTCAAAATGCTCAATATTAATCGGGTCTTTAAATTATACTTTCGAAAAAAGCTTATTTGATTTAAATTGCATTTTTCTTCTCTTATTTCTATCACATCCATTTTACATGGAAATTAGAATTTAATATTAATTTCATTTAAGATTGGAAAAACTGTAGAAGATCATTTTTATGTACACTGGGAAAATTTAATAAAATGAATGAAATATTATCATTATTTAGGCTCATTTACAGAACCAGTTTCTCTGATATGACGGAAAAGAAGACCCTTTCGATCTGTTTAGGTTTCTGCGAAAACGGGGCCGCATGACTTTTAAGCATGTGATGAAATTCATCTACGAAGCGAGGGTTGGAGTTCATATTTATTAATCATCCATGTTTAATTTGCTTCCTATTAAGTGAGAGGAGATTTAACTGTACAATTATCATTGGTTATTTCAGATTATTTTTAATAATCACATTTTCTTTCTCAAATTATATTTTTACTGTATTTTTCAATGAGGATGACGTTATGACTTCTGTAGTAGCTCCAGAGTGTAAAGACCCCTGACCACCCTCAGGCAGAAGTCTGACTTCAAGCTCAATGAAGATACTACAGAACATACTGACTTCAAGCTCATTGAAGATACTACAGAACATACTGACTACAGCTCAATGAAGATACTTTACACTCACATTCGCTTGCAAAATCCCTTTTTACAGGGAGGGCTCAATCACACATTACCAGATAGAACACAAGAGAAGAACAATCATGCCCGAAGCAGGTTCCGAACCCGGGACGGCCATATCACGGGGAAGATGTGCTAGCCCTAGGCCAGGACGCCGGCTGTATTTTGCAATAAACAATTAATAAGCGAATGAAATTCACTTAAATAATCAAGCTACAGACAATTATCATAGAAATGAGATAGTAATATATGTTAATTTTTAACTTCCTATTACAAAAATTACCTCATTAAAGGAACAAATATATTTATTTGTTTATTGTCTATACTTGTTTTTGATTGTTTTTACTTGGAGCAGAAAAACATCGCATTGTGGGTTTTTAAGAGTATTCCATTCAAATGCTCATACATTGTATGGAAGCAAATAATTTTAAAGCAGCTTAACATTTTATGGTAACTTTAAAAGAACTGAGCATCAAGATGAAAATTTAGCGCTGGGGCTTAGCATTGTGATGAAAGTAACCTCATATCTTTAATGGATATAAAGCTTACCATAACAGACCCAACTATGAAGATGGTTATTACATTTCATAAGCGGTACAGACCTTAGTACTAGATTTTTATTAAACTATCAATCTTATAACGTGGCAGAAAATTTTAAATATTTTCTAGAAACCAATTTTCTAAGAGCAAAGTCCATAAAAGCTTTTTGTTAGGAACTACACTTTTTTTATTTCCCCCTTAAATTGAAAACTTAATTTGCAGATGGCATGCTTTGCTTTTATTTTCCGTCTAGTATTAAAAGAAGTTATGCGTTTTCAGGACATTCTGATAGGAGGCAAACGTTTTGAGGAGGGGGTGGTTCCAGAGAAATTTGCATCGCTTAGATGCGCATTTTTCAAACAGCTTCGAAATGATTTATGTTTTCAGTTCTTTTGTATTTTAATGTGCATCGTTTAAAAAAATGGAAAGTAATTTCTTATAACTCACCAGATGAACAGTAGAAAGTGCTGGTGTTGAAGTGGAAGGCGTTAATTTCAGGAAAAAGTTTGAAAAGCTGAATATTAAGTTTTAAAGTATTTTCCCTCCTTAAATTGCTTAAGAAATCTAACAAACTACAAGGATTTTAATAAAAGCTCGCTAAATTCTAAATGCAGTTAAGCGTCGTAATTTGAACCATTGAATTTCAAAGAAAAGGGAGGCCTCTTGTACTGCATATATTTAAAATTAACATTATATAATTAACTTTATTTTACATTCTCTGTGAAAGCATAATTATGAAGAAAAAAAATAAAGACTTTCAAAACACTGTTGATGAACCTCTTACAGTTTCTTAAGCATTATGAATTTTTAATAAATGGTTTAGTATAATATTAGCTTTCATATGAATGTGTTGCTTAATTTGTTAATTAGACAACATATCACACTTCATGCTATGCGCATCTAATCGTTCCTGAAAAATTCAATAACTTCTAAATATTATGTTTCTTTTGCACAAAATAATTGAAATAAACGCTAAAAAAACTCGCAATTTTTTTAAATGTCAGAGCTTTTTTTTTAATTATGAAGAATTTCAAAATCCACTTCTTTCGAATTATAACTAAAAAAGGGAGAAAAAATTACATATGTTTGAATATTTTAAATACAAGATACTGCTAATATTCAAAACTCATTTATAACAAATATAAATAAAAATCTATCG
Source organism: Argiope trifasciata (assembly GCA_026543055.1). Taxonomy (NCBI): domain Eukaryota; kingdom Metazoa; phylum Arthropoda; class Arachnida; order Araneae; family Araneidae; genus Argiope; species Argiope trifasciata. The sequence continues at coordinate 887 of JAPMOQ010015999.1, read as the reverse complement.
ACGTTTATTGAAGTTTTTTCAAATGCGTTCGTATTTTCTCCAACACTAAATACAAAATGTGAATGCATGAAAATGGTAAAAAAGTCGTCACTTGAATTTTTGATTTACCTACATGTTTCTGGCTTATCCCCAAATAGAGCCATAACCTTTTTTTAACCATATGAAAGGTGCCGTTTGGCCAAAGATGGTTCTTGTGCCAAAAAACCCAAAACAACCAAACAACCAATCTCGAGTATGAAAAATACATTATAGAATTATAACTATCTGCTTCTCTACCTTTGAGCTCAGAAACTGTGTTGTGATGGAATTTGGCATATAGACTCTATTTGTGATTGTATTGAAATTTGGCATATAGACTATTTGTGATTGTAATGAAATTTGGCATATAAACTCTATTTGTGATTGTAATGAAATTTGGCATATAGACTCTAATCTACATTCATTGATTTCTGTCAAATTTTGAACGATAATTTAATCAGAGGAATTCTATCTGTCTACCCTACTGTTCGAATACAAGTGATTTCAAAAACTATAAAACTTAAAGTGTTTGAATAATGAAATTTGGTGACCAGATTTGGTATCTAAAATGCAGAAAAGAATCAAATTTTAAATCAAATCTGACAAGGAGTTGATCATCTGTGTTTTTACATACAAGCTAAATAACAATTTAAAAACATAACACCTTAGGTATATGAAATCTGATCAACAGTTTTAACAGATAAAGTGAGATAATTTTAGTAAATTTTGAAAAGAATTTGATCAAGTGTTGACTATCACTTGATAATTACTCATAAATGAATGTAATATCTCAAAAGTGCAATAATTTAAATTATTGTATTTTCTTTTTATTACATTTTAACTCTACACAAAATTTTGATTTCAATCGA
>JAPMOQ010015986.1:0-11831 GCA_026543055.1 Argiope trifasciata | reverse complement strand
TCAAGAGATGATGCATTAAATAGGGTATTCGATTGTGATTAAACAGAAAATATAACAATAACATATAAATGACCTTAAATTCAACATGGCATGATGTCCATTTGGGAACAATTCAGATTGATGTGTATTATTAACCTTTTGTTTGATACCTCCACCAAGCAACAAATTCTTTTAACTTGACTTTTATTAAAAGGTACATCTTTGAATTAGGAATACTTAAAATTTTATAGTTTTATGCCACACATTTAGCCATACTGCCTCAATATTATGGTTGTGATTGCTGGCAAATAGTACGATTAATGTTGGCAATAAATATAAAATTCAAAGTTTAAAATGAGATTAATGCAGTCAACAAGGGTAAAAATGCAAAAATTATGACATTTGGATAAAATAATAGAACCGATTTTACAAAAAATGTCAGAATAGACATTTTTTAACACTAAGTCATCGTTACTTGGAGATAATACATTAGCAAAGCGTATTCGACGGGTATAAAACAGCGGATATTCTGATAATATATAAATGGCCTAAACTCAACATGGCATAATTTACATATGAGGCAATTGACGATATTGTGCATATGGGGTGATTCGCAATGCTGTACATTAATGATATTTTGTTTGTGGCCATTAACGAACAAAAGGTTACTAATTATACGGTCTCCAATGAAAGATTCATAATAGTTAAACATTACTTTTCAGATAATAATTGAAATTATTCAGTTTAACAGATTCTTCTACAGCCCTATGTGGTCGGGTTAAATATTGCGGAAAATACAGATTTTAGAATAATTGGTGATAGGTGGGAATTCATAAAAAAGAATTGGTATTAACTTATGAAAAGCAAACAATTAATTAAAATATTTCTAACAATTTATAAAATGTTAGAAAAATTCATTTATTTAACAAGAAGTGAAACCATTAAAAATGATTAATGTTTCTTACAGTGCAGAGTTCTTTAAATATAAATTGAATTTAAAGCATTGAATACCTCATCATAAGACAAAAAATATAAATAGTATGAAATTAAATGAACGCGAAATTTATTATAACTAGGGCTGACAAAAAATAACAAATGTCTGTTTTTAAAAACTATAAGAAAATTCAAACCTAGATTTCTGGACAAAAAAAATATCTCTATTCATCTTCTTAATTAAAATGACAAAAATTCTAACCTAAACCTGTAACTCAGGTCAAACGATATTTTGTAACGTTAATAGATCTAACAGATTATCCAATAACTGAACGATAATTAGCTTGTAAAAACTGTGTCGCATTATCCAAGAATGTTCTTTTTTCCTACACGACAAGCCTAACAGCAGAAGAAAAAGGACTTATCACAAGAAGGTACTAGATTCCTTCACCTATTCCTCTTCAATCAATAATGCGAGGTCTTTCAAGGCTTCACTGAATCATTTTAATTAAGCTGAGATAGCGAAACTGGTGCAATACATTAAAAATTTAGTAACTAAGAAAGATATTATCGGAAATTAATAGCAGAGCAGGAAATAATTTAAAATTCACGAGATCGTTGAAGCGGAGCAATCAATTATTCATTTTAACAAGTATGCGTTTTCACCCTCTCTCGTTTTAACATCCTTTTTCTCTCGTTAATGCTAGCAGAGGTTTTTCACTGTTTTAAACATAAGTGCTTCAATTTGATTTAAAAGTCTGACATCTTCAGTATTGGACTCTAGATAAAAATTTCTTCAAGTATGAGGAAATCGGTTTTGTCCGTAGCTTGAGGACATTTTATTAATAAATTAATTTTACAGTGTAAATACAATAACTATAATTTTTACACTACTTTCTTTTATATTCCTAATTGGGTTGCCAATTCCACTTGAAAAAATAATAAATGAGTTAATAAAAATATTATTAAAATAAAAATATACAAAAACATGATTTCTCGAGTTTTCTCTGCATTGTATTTGTTTACATTTATGCAGTCATTTTATAAAACAATTATATAATAGCAGAGCAGGAAATAATAAAACAATTTTGAAGTAATTATATAAATATGAATAAAAAATGAAAGAATTAAATCTAGTATATCAAATTTCAAGTTATCACATGAGAGTAATATTGTTTTTTAGTTATTATTTGTCATAATTAATTTAAGTCGTTAACCAGTTTAAACCAGTATGAATCAATCGCGAGACTTCTTTATAGTCTGTAGCTTGTGGACATTTTATTAATTAATTAATCATATGACATAAATAAAATTACGTTATTCTGTAATATAGCTTTACTATGCCCACGATTTTTCTATAGTCAGAATTAGATACATGCTCCACTCAAAATAACAATGAATGTTACTAAAATGTTCATTTTATAAAAAGTCATAAAAAAAATAATTTTTCGTGCTCTTGTGCATTTGTTTCGTCATTTTATGAAAGAATACTAAAAGAATTATGTAAAATAACGGAATTAAAATTGGGAATTATCATTTGCAAAATAACACGATATACAATAATAAAGCTTGACTTATTTTTTAAAATTTTGGATTTTTGCAATTCGATAACTCCATTATTGCAATAACTTGTGTTCAGTTTCAAAGAAACTTTATTTTTCTCTCTGAAACATTGAAATTTATATGTGCTCTAAAGCAGTGTTTCTCAACCTTTTAGTATTCACGGCCCAATTTTCAATCATAATTTTCATCGCGCCCCCCCCCTCTTCACTCCGCATCCAATAAAATATATACAATAATAATGTATTTTGAGTATTTTGGCTCTAAACCTACACTTTAACCTTAATTTTAAACTATACAAATTACCAAGAATACGGAAATTTATTGCCATTTTGCAACACCGATCCTCAGTACTGAAAAAACAAGAATCATAGGCCTTTTTATTGCTCTTACGTCCCGTCATGTCGGGAATTTTCACGGTTTCGTGAGAAGTTTCGATTTATCTGGTCAGTTTAAAAGTTAAGTTAGGAGCTTGCGCAGATGTGAACAAATGTTTTCTCATAGGGAGAAGGAGAAAGTTCTATGACATCAATTTCAATTCCAGATAATCTCATTCGAGTCGATCCTTCTATCGCTATTGAATCCATTCTGAATGTGTATGTTATATATATTTTCGTGTAATTGCAATTCACCGTATTAAATATTCACGGCAGCAGACTTATGCAGAATCGTGGATAAATTTTTAAGCGGGCGTAAGCGAGTATTAGACGATAGACAAGCATTAACAAGTACACCGACGAGCGTGGTTTCGAAAATAAAATCAAGAAAATATTCTCAAGAATACTTAAATTTTGGGTTCAATAGTACTGAAGTAAATGAAGAAGAAAGGTGTAACATTTGCTCAAAAATGTTGGTGGCAGACAGCATGAAACCCAATAAACTTAAATGATATTTGGAAACGCTTCATAGTGAGTTCGTAAAAAAAAACCCAGAGAATTCTTCGAATTAAAATTAAAATCATATGAAAAGCAAAAATCATTGTTTAAAAAAGCCTTGTCGGTGAATGAAAAAGCTTTAATTGCCTCTTACAAAGTTACATATAAAATAGCTAGATGTAAAAAAAACTTCACAGCATTGGTGAATAGCTTATTCTCTCAGCAATTGAGATTGTAGAAATTATGTTTCGAGATAATTTTTCAAAACAATTGCAGTCCACACCTCTTTAAAATGGTACTGTTGCTCGTCGTATTGGTAATATAACTGAAAATGTACAGTGCCAGCTTTTCTCGAAGTTACGTGACAAATTGTTTTCAATACAATTCGATGAGGCAACCGATAGTATTAAAGATGCTCATTTCATTGCCTATGTTAGATTCTGTGATGATTTGTCAGCAGTAGAAGAATTACTTTTCTGCAAACCAATAGAACTCAAAGCAACAGCTCTCGCATTATTTGCTATCTTAAATGATTTTATGAACGAGGCCAACATAGAATGGAGAAATTGCGTCGGAATATGCACCGATGGTGCTCGTTCTATGTCCGGAAGATTCCAAAGTATTCAAGTACTTGTGAAAAAAAAATCGAAACAGTGCGTCTGTACACATTGCATGATCCGCAGAGAAGCTTTGGCTTCCAAAGAAATGAGCCCTGGTTTGAATATTGTGTTAACTACGGTTGTAACCGTAGTAAATTATATAAAAATGAGACCCCTGAAATCAAGAGTCTTTTCCGCACTTTGTAAAGGCATAGGTGCAGTACATTCAGCTTTACTATTTTATTGCGAGGCAAGATGGTTATCAAGAGGGAAATTTTTGCAATGTGTTTATGAATTAAGAGAAGAAATCGCCGTTTTCCTAGAAGAGGAAAACAGACCGGAAGCTGAGAATTTTCGTGATAGTTTATTTGTGATGAAATTGAGCTACATGGTCGACATATTCGAGAAATTAAACAACTTGAATCTTCAACTGCAAGGAGCAAATACACATATATAATTGATACGAGTGATTAAGTTAATGCTTTTTGAAGGAAAATGGAATTGAAATTTAAGGCAAGAAAACTTAACAATGTTTGCAAATTTGAATGATTGTATTAAAACTTACAAGGCTGAAGAACAACATGTAAAAGTTGAAGTTGTTTTTGTAACCATTGAAAATCATTTAGCAATGCTAGCAAAGAATTTTAAAAAGTACTTTCTTGATGACGACAAACAAATATCAAGTTACAAGTGGCTGAGGGATCCATTTCAAAATACTCCCGAAAGACTCTCAAATAAAAAGGAAGAAACCTTCATAGACTTCACGGCAAGCGGTGAAACCAAAAGACAATTTAGTAATGTATCATTTTTAAAATTTTGGGCAGGAGTGGATGATGAGTTTTCTGCACTAAAAATAAAGGCATTTCGCATTCTACTACAGTTTTCAACATCTTACCTTTGTAAAACTGGATTTTCTGCGGTGGCTTCTTTGAAAACAAAATATAGATCTCAGCTAAATATAGAAAAAGAACTGCGAGTGTCTATTTCTAATATTAAACCCTCCTTCTAAAAACTTTGCTTTGCAAGACTGGACCAAGGAAATCACTAATAATTATTAAATTTGTTTTGAATTTAGTGAGTTGTTTTAATTTAATAAGTTAATTATTAAATACGTCGAAATGTATTTTGTTTTGTATCTGTGTGTGTGTGTGTTCTTTCCTTTCTATCGCTTAATGAATTTTTTTAAATAACATTTTCTCTTGGATATGCTCGCGCCCCCCACTAGTGTACTGGCGCCCCCCTAGGGGGGCGCGCCCCAAAGGTTGAGAATCACTGCTCTAAAGCATTAAAGAATTTGACAATATTCTTTTATAAAAATTTTTCTACAACATTTATATAATATTTTATTGACAAAAATAATCCTGATATCCTTTTTATTTTATGGTGTTTTGTTATGAAATTTTCTTCCAAAATAATTTTTTTTATGAGATGAATAAGTTTTCATGGAATAAATTTAAAAAAAAATATTCAGAACTGCAATAATACTTAATTACTTCAGCTATCATACAAAATATTATGTTACAATGTTTTTATGATTACATAGAGGGCCCTTCTACACCAGAGAGTTAACCCAATAAAATTGGACTTCGCTAGTACGTTAAAATATGCATATGTGACAGTAAAGTTGAGTTTTTCTAACAAAACTTATTTCAATTTACCGGAATATGGAATTATGGCGAATAAAAAAAATCCAAATGGCTCTAACCGGAAAGGAAACGTTGATTAAAAATAAAAATTTAGACTATGAGAGTAAGGAATAAAGATAATAAATAAGATGTGCAGCGAAGAAAGAAGCGAATAGTCGAAACGTTTTTCACTTTTACTATGCCATAGAATAAAAATATGTAATAAGAACTTTACAAAATGCACGTTCTTCCTATTTTTCTGATTAATAAAAATAAAAAATAAACTTTTTTTTCTTTACAATGTCTGTGTTTTAAAATGTACTTGAGAAGAAAAAAAATGGGGATACCGGGGAAATAGTGACTACAGCGAGTCTCAAACCGCTTGTACAACATAGAACAAATTTTTTGGAGCATGTGTACGGCAAAACTATATTACACAACGATATACGAGTTCGTTAAATTTAGCTTGCTGTAAATTATTTGCAACAAAATATTCATGAAGGTCTTAACCGTTGCTAAAATAAAAAGAATAAAAAATAAGTAAATATAGTAGTAAAGGAAAATGAAGTAAATATATGATAAACACATTTCAACAGTTTGTCACGCAAACAATCGGATATATTTTCCAAATTTTCACAAACCTTGTACTTTTGATCAGCAAAGAAAAAAATCACCAATGATAATTGCTTCAAGAAAATTAGAAATCCACAGTTTACATTTTGAAAGAACTCTGAAGAAATATTTTTTGGTGGTTACAGAAAAGTTGAAATTTCTATATTCCAACACTTAATGTCCATAAGAAAAAAACGATCTCTGTAGTACAGGACGAAAGACAACAATTAATTTACACAGAAGGGAAGTAATTACTTTGTTTGCAACAACCCTTTAATTGACTGAAGACCCATTGATTGAAGTAAAAGTTCATGAAAATAAAACAATACACCTATCAAAGTAAGCTATTACTGACTTTCCTGATTTTATTTGTTTCAGAGTCACAATTAATTGGCTGTCATAAAATAAGAAACCCTATAAATAAAATTAGAATATAACTTAGCAATGAATTGAAAATTCACTTGAAATTAAAATCAAAAGAAATCAATTGCAATATGGATGAAACTCATACTATGGTGGCAAGCGGTAAAAGAAGTTATTATTTTCAATAATAGTTATTTGCATTAATTTGCATTTAGTTTAATAAAGAAATATGAAACGACTAGGCTGCATTGACATTCCAGACATGTATTTGTTTTATGAACGAAATTAAAACACAGTTCCAGTTTCAAAAATTTATCATGCAAATTGAGGTTAAACTATCCTTATAGTATTTATATGGATAAAAAGGCCAAAGAATAAATTATAATTTTGACATTTATATATTCTCCTTCACCAATCAATAGTTAATTGATATAAACCTTTAAGCATTCTTAAAAAATCATGTTTTGCTATTTCACTGTCCAAAATGAAAGTTTTGCCAAACTTTTAAGAACCTTTGAGTTTATTATTCGCATTTGTCAAGGCCTCTAACCAGCTACCAGGTATTAAATAGATCATCTTTATTGATATATAAAATACATAAATTAATCAAAATATGTGATGATAAATGCTATATAATTCTATCCATCGTCGAAGAATTGGTTATTTCTTTGGCATAATGCAATGGAGTATATTTCAAAAATATTTAAAAAATCTCATTAATTTAACTAGGAGAGAGCGCTGCTCATTGCATTACATTTTCAGTTAATTATTCATTGATTCAAATGGAATAAGAGATAATATATTACGTCATGAAGGTTATATTTAAGCTTATATTTAAACCTAATGTTATATAATTATTTAATCATTAATTAGAATGCAAAATAATATAATGTTATTTCAGTATCACTTTGTCATAAAATTGGAGTAAATATTAACTGCATATACTTTAGATTCTGAACTATAACTATTTGCCGACAAAATATAATAATTGAGATTTTATGAATTACTCAGATTTTTGATTGGAAACTGTTTTGCGGATTTCTTGTGTTTGACTTTTGGTTCAGGCATTAAAATGTTCTTTTTTCCTTTTCTTAAAGATTAAAAATAATCCAAATGAAGCATTGTTACTTCGAAAGATCATAATTTTGGTTTAATTTTTTATTTGGTTTCTTTTTCGGGTATTTGGAAATTCTTGTCTTTCCATCAAAAAGTAATAATGAATTAATTTATAAACATTCGTGCAATGTGAGACCTGTACAGCTTACCGGGCAATATAACATGCCAACGCAGTATTTGGGATTTCGACTGAGTGATTTATAAATTGACCAAAAAAGAAAACCTCAAATACATTTTCAAGAAAAATTATGCTATTTAAAATTTTAAGTTGTTTTAAAATACAAAACTTTAATTACAAATAATCTAAACATTACAAATAACATTCATTTTTAACCTCAGATTTGGAATATGTATATAAAGATAAAATAATCCATATAACATATGAGAAAGAAATATGAATTAACTTCAATTGAGCCAAATAGTTATCTGTCAAGAAAGTAAGCAATAAAATTAGTTGATTAAAAGAGAGGAAGAAACAGTCTTCAAATATCCTCAAGGAATAAATCAAAATCTGCGACAAAAGATTATATAAATCTTCATTATCATTCTACATATTTTCCTGTTTATTAATATTCTTTCCTTTTCAAATAAATTTTCAAAGCAATGATAAATTAAATATAATTAGTATTATAAAAATTGCTTTACTGCATTCCATTTTATTGTATGTAAAATAATGTATTCGGAATCCCGCTTATTGGGCCATTTTAAGTGCATAATTTTGAGGAAAACATATGTCACAGTTTCTACTCAATTATGCATTAACCTGTGTAATGAAATAAAAAGATAATTTCAGAATTTCCACTGAAAGACGTCAGGAAAAGGACAATCAATATAATGAAGGAATAGAGCAATGGGGGATAACAAGAAAGATTATAAGTGACAATAATACATTCCAATTTTCTTTCTTGTAGACATTTACTTCATATGACAGAGTAAATCAAGCGAAAGACGGCGAAACAGCAATGGGCAGAAAGCATTAGATAAAAGTTCTCTTTCATTTGATGCTCTTATGATTTATTTTACTTTGATTTTATCAATATATTTACTTGGTGTGAAAGCAAATATGTTTCCGTAATATATTGTAACATATTATCTAGAAATATAGCAGCCGAAACTCTCTAGACAATTCTTCTTCGGGAATATATTCAAATATAAATCATTCTTGTTTGTTCGAATCAAAATGAAAAATCATTTGAATAAATGGCGTTATAATTATTATTAGAATTTGGAATATTATATATTTTGAAAACAATTTATTTCGCATAGCACTTCTGAACAGATCCTTTGTTTTTAATATATTTCAATATAGTTGAAATATATTAAAGAAGAATATTGCAGAAGATGAATACTGAGAAAACTCAAGGACAATTCCAAAATGCGAATTGAAAACATTTTTCAGAAATAAAATACTTTCTAAAATTTTCTTGCTCAAAGGACACAAATAGGATTTTTAAAAAGGGTAAATTTTTGTTTCGTATTGTTACGATTCAAAATATGGCTACTACCTCCAATAGCATTTACAATTTCTTTTAACACACATTTTATTGAAAGATTCATTTTTGAAGCAGTAATATTAATTTGATTATTTTAATTATTTTGTTCCTTTAAAGAGTAATGCCGAGATTTGAACTTGTCTCGCAAATATTATGATTAGAATTATTTTAATTGGTATGAATAAAGATGGCAAGAAATACAAAATACAAAGTTTGAAATGCAAAAAATTTAAGGATAAGGGTAAAAATTATAAAAAATGGTGTTAAATAAAATCAAATTGTTTCAAGAAATATAAAAAAATTTTACTATAAGAATTTCCCCTCACTAAGTCGCAGATACTCGGATATACATTAACGAAATATATTGAATGGTGATTAAATTTATAATATTCTGATTTCATATGGATGACTTAAACTGAACATGGTATCATAGGACAATTCACAATGCTGTTAATCTTCTGTTTAATAACTTCATCAAACAAATAATCTTTTTTAACTTGAATTTTATTGAAAGCTTTCTCTACGAATAAGTTAAAAATAATGATGTTAGTTAGTAAGTTTCATTTTTTGTTTGGTTTGTATGTTTCACTTTTTGTTATGTTTTATTTAATAGTTTTGTTGGAATTACTGGCAAATGATATGACTTAAGTTGACAGTAAATATAAAATAAAGGTTTTAATGGAGATAAATTTAATGCCGCAAACAAGGATAAAAATACAACAAATCGTTGTATTCAAATAAAATGACGGAAACTAATTGTTTCAAAAAATGTAAAACTATTAGGAATGCCATATTCTAACAATAATTGACTAATACTTTGAGACGATTCATATGCAAAGTGAATTCCATGGTAATTAAACAGAGAATATATATTTCGATAACATAGGAATGGGGTAGAATCAACACTTTTTTTTGTAAATTTGGAACAACTGACATTGTTGTATATTAACAAACTTTTGTTTGGTGTTTCTACCAAACAAAAGAAAAGTTACTAATGATACGATCTTCGTTGAAAGTGCTATAACATTACTTTTAGAAAACAAGTACTTTTTAGAAACAACATTTACTTTAAAAAAAAAAAACAAGTGAGGTTCTTCATTTTCTTTTAACATATTCTTCTAATATCCTAGAAGGTCAAGGTCACAATCAGGACGGATATTCGAGATTTTACTGTATTCAGCTATGGAAGGGGGAAGGGGTTCTAAAAGATAGTTAATACTAAGTTAACTTAAAAGAATAATTTGACACTGGGTATTTAATAAAAATATGTATCTATAAATAAGATAAGTTAGTCAGAAAATTTCAAAACGAAAAATTCATTCATTTATCAAAAAGTAAAAAAAAAAAAAAAATATTTTGAAAAATCGCTGTTAATACTGAAATCACTTACAACACAGATAATTTATTTTATCAATTAAATTTATAGTAATTGAAAGTTTCATAATAAGAGTAAGAAATTGAAAGAACATCAACTTTTATTCAACAAACATCATAGAAAAAAGTATCTGATATTTTTAGAAACAATTAGTAGTTTCTACACAAGATCAGTGGAAACAAGGACACTTGATTATTTTATTTATTAAAACGGCAACATATATCAAATGTATCTCAACAAATAATACAGATCAAATGTTATTTTATTACGACAACAAATGTAATAGATTATCCAATAATAGAACGATAATTAGCTTTCAAAAAATTATATCACATTACCCAAGAGTAAGTTTTGTTTTTCAGACTAGCTTAAAAAAAAAGAAAAAAAAATATTTATTGCAAGGGAATACTAGATTCCTTGACATATCCCTTAGCAATCAATGATATAAAGTCTTGTAAGGCTCCACTGAATCATTTTAATTAAACTGAGATGGTGAAACTAGTGCAATACAACAAAAATTTAGTAACTGAAGACGATATTATCGGAAATTAATATCAGAGCAGAAAATAATTTAAAATTCACGAGATCGTTGAAGCTGAGCAATCAATTATTCGTTTTAACAAGTATGCGCTTTCACCCTTTTTGGTTTTAACATTCTTTTTCACTCTTAAATGTTAGCAGAGGTGCTTTTACTGTTTAAATGTTTTAAAATTAAGTCTTTCAATCTGATTTAAAGATCTGGCATCGTCAGAACATGATTTTGGGCGGAAATGTTTTCCAGTTTTTGGAAATCGGTTTTGTTTCTAGCTCGAATACAATTTATTAGTTAATTAATTATGATATAAATAAAATTACCTATATATGGCATACATTAAATGTAACATAAATAAAATTAGATAGCGTCATAGCTGATATGATTTGATGTCAATTTCAGAGAAAATTTGTTTATATTACTAACGCATTGAAATGTATGTGTTCTGAACAAGAATAAAGCATTGGGGAACTTATTCTAATTTATTCACTGTTCTACTACGTTTATAACATATTTTAATGATTAAGGAAATTTCATGATATTTTTAAGTTTATATTATTGGGTTTTGTCATGAAAACAAAATTTTCTACATGAATATTTTTTTGTAAAATATGTAATTTCTCATGGAATTAATTATTTTTCTTTTAAAATTAGGATTTCACCTTTATTCGTAGAAATACAAAAAATTCGACAACGTCGACCTTATTCAATTCAAGTTTGTATCTGTTAGATTTCCGGATAAATTAATCCGAAATTAGCAAAGCTGTGC
>JAPMOQ010015983.1:0-10605 GCA_026543055.1 Argiope trifasciata | reverse complement strand
ATATAATATAAAATTTCTTTTTCGAATTCGTTTTTCAAGAAAATGCTCTGAAAGTTTCAAATTACGTGCTATTGCTTTTGCTTCGTCTAAATATGAGTTAGATTTAAGTTTTGGATTTCAGCTTTGTACCAGTCGAAAACAATTACTTTTACTTGAAATAGTTTATTAATTGCTAATTTTGGACAAAATTGTAAAGCATTCTATTAAACATAAAATAAAGGCAGTTTCTTTATTGAATATTAGCCGCCTTTGGCGACCAGCAGGTTCGCCATGAGTAATGCGTTCTAAAATTTTCAATTAAATCACATATTCATTAGCCTAGAAGTAATTCCGGGAATTGATTGGCCTGAAAGCAATATTTTCTTTAAGATGATGGACAAAAAGTTCTAAAAGAACACCTTTTCCTAATAATATTCTTTAATTTTATAAATCAATCAGTTTTAACTATCGGTTATGCTTCCAAAATATTAAAAATGTTTTTTTCGATGATGTTGCCAAAATATGAAATATGTTTATTTTTTCAAAGAAAGCGAGAAAGGGAAAAAAGTATTGAATTAATGATACAGATATTGCAAACGATTACATAAATATGCCATTAAGTCCGGATTTCAATGCATATCCTGTCTAAATTCAATAAGGTTTACTGTAAATAAAGATAATTTATGGAATTAATGATATAGATATTGCAAACGATCATAAAATCATTTGCATTTATTTTTTAAAGAAAATATCACATTTTATATTTCTTTTATTTTATCCTGTCACGTGCTGAAAGTTGCATTTCTGTAGATTTATTTTGCGATGATAATTTTTTTTTATTTGAACTTCCGGCATTCTTTTATTTTATCCAGTCACGTGATAAAAACATGGTTAAAATATTTCTTTAAAAATTCGTTAAAAATAGAAGCTTACGTTATAAATTAAAAAAACTGATACCGTTAGAAAGCTAATTTTTTATCTTTAAATTGATGTAAAAATTATGTTTGTGCAATAATATTTTCGGAAGTTATAACGGAAAAACGTCGAAATTTCACTTTAATTTTAATTAATTCAAATTCTAATTAAAAATTCGAAAAAAGGGCTCCGAGGTGCACATTCCAGACCTCCAAGGTATGCATGTACCAAATTTGGTAGCTGTAGGTCCAACGGTTTGGCCTGTAGAACGCCAACACGCACACACACACACACATTGAGCTTTATTATAAGTATAGATATAGACAATAGACTTTTAGCTTCAGAACTACTATAATATTGTTATTTTCTTCAATAATTTGATCTAGGGCATTACAAGTTTACTCAAATTGTATATATACTTTTTCACCTATTTTGACTTCCCAACGAATGTTGCATGATGGTTTGGCAGTAATGTTTAGATGTTTTTGTAGATTTTCCTATCTTTTTGTTGGTGAAGAAAATAAGCTATACAAACATTGCAACAACAACAAAAAAATGTAATATATACTACTAGAAGCGACATCACAAATTAATAAATTAAAAGAGTAAGACAAGCCAGGCACACATATAGATTGCATGCGAGCAATAGAGAAATTTGTCTGGATTTTACACTTGTTAACTTCCCTTTCGTGTTTCTACCGCTGTCATATGTCTGTTCACTACAATCCATAATATCTAAAGATAAAGTTCATCTAGTCTTTCCGAAAGAGATCTTTTGCTAGTCCTTCTCCAGTCACATCAATTACTTCAATAAGTGCTATGAATGACTCATTTATACTTGATCTTTTTTCTTCAAAATTTATATACTTAATAAATACTGAAGTTTGTTTTTTTATGGAAATTAGAACCCATTTACCCTCTTACATTTCTCTTTCGTGTTTCTACCATTGTCGTATGCATGACCACTACAATCCATAATACATATATAAATAAAGCTCATTGGTCCTTCTTCAGTCACACTATTACTTCATTAAAACCAATAAATGACTCATTTATACTTGATATCTCCTCTGCAAAATTTATATACCTAATAAAGACTGAAGTTAGTTTTTTATGGGAATTAGAATTCATTTAGTTTTTTTAAAATCAGAAATCTGAAAAATTATCAGAAATAGAATCCGGTTGGATACTTTAATATGTAGATCCATTTGCATTATCTTTAATTTGATTATGAACATTTTCTAGGGTAGGAATAGTTTAATCTTGTAATCATTCAAAAAATTTCCATGATTAGGCGTTCCTATTATTCATGGGTTCCACGAAGTGGATTATATGCTAAAAATAGAATCACTTCTGCAATTCTTACAAGTAGTAATTTAAGTCGTGCCGCTTCCTTTTTTTATATTAATTTGGATTTGCTCTATCAATAGTCGAACATAAATTTAATCATTATAGCAATTATTTCCAAGCAACAAATGAATTAAAATGACAATTAGAACACTCATGATCTAGGATTACCGTTGACAGTTTTCTCCAGATATCATAGCCACCTATAAATTTTGTAGTTTGGCCATTTACTCTTCTTTTGGAAAAAATAAAGACCAAAAATAAAATATGGAGTCTTGCGTTTTTGAATAAATTAAAAAGCTGCGAAGTTTGATCTCACCATTTGCTATTTTTAAAAGAGTAGTATGTACAGGGCCCAGGGCAAAATACTTACTTGAGGCCCCCTCAGCTTTACTACTTTAATAATAAAAATCATGCATAGAATTTATTTATGGTATTTTTCGGTTAGGGGCCCCGGGGAAACTGCCCCTTATGCCCCTGCCTGAGTCAGGTCCTGAGTATGTAATAGAAAATGATCTACATTCCGCATTTTTAGCAAAAACTTTATGTTGTACAGGTCCGATTTTAACACAAAACGCTCTAAATTTATTAGGTATAATACTTGGCCATAAACCACGATCATTTTTTCAACCAACGATTACAACACTGTGTAGACTGTGTAGTTTATGTGGAACATTGTTTCCCAGTTGAAATTTGAATAGTTATTTCTGAAATCCGAGCAATTTCATTGCCAGTATTACTTTGTATCAAAGAAAACAAATCTAATTGTGACATCTTGAATTTTAATTTTTCTACTTTTTTCTTTTTTAACATCCAGTGGGATATTTTCTTGGCATGGACATTTTGATATCTAACGGTATTAAGCGGTTTATTGACGGAATTATCCAATTACTAAATGCTATACAATACTCTATTACCTAGTGGTGTGGCAAATTACAATAAATCTACTTAATTTACATTATTAATATTTTGCACTCTTGCACTAGACTATAATATATACTGTAAGACTGGTATATTTACAAATCCCTCTGCTACTCCGTTTAAACTTCTTCCTTAATTATTTTCATCCAGATCGTGAGCGATGAAGAAGTAAATACAGAGTGCATTGCTTGCAGTTGATCGCTTAACTTATCATTGTTTTACTTATTGTTTGAACAACTTAATAGAAGCAAACATACACAGTTGCACACATTAAAATATTGCATTAGATATAGACAAAAATAGATAGCTGTTGATTTACCAGTCTAATTGAACCCAGCCTCGACTTCTGGGCACTGGGCACGCTGCTCTGTCTTAATATATCTGAAGGCGATTTCCTTATTCACAAATGAACTTTTCCTGCCTTTTTATAGACATCACTGCTCCCTAGTAGCATACAATATTGCCCAATATCGCACAATATAGTACAACAGACTTGGTACTTGGGCTATCATTGTCTAATAAAGGCGTCAGTCGTTACTCAGCCAGTCACATGGAAGCAAACTTGTAGACTTTTTGGGTGTGTAACATTATCATTATTCAGAACACTATTTTAACATACTCCACTCAGTCGCGGGACCCGGGTGCATAGTACCCGCCGCACTCCCCAGATGGCCGGCCCAGCAGATGATGTATAACTGTGAAAGACGTAGAATTAAGAAATATGTAAATGGTGATTTGGTACATTTATTTTTTCAGAATAGTTGCCTGCAATATGAATTTAAATTATTTCTTTCGAACCCTATTCTGACATAATAGAATAAATATATTTTTTTTTTGAATATGTTTAAAATATAATTGTTCTTTATTTCACTTATGTCAGATAAAAAGTTTGTAGGAATAATAATTTTTGCTACTGATTCTATTACTATTCAATTATATCAAATTTTGAAAAAATTATTTTATTATTATTATTTTAATGGAAAATTTAAACTCACTAAAATATATATTTACCCTTTTCTAATTTTTAGGGAATGCTTCAGTACCATATTGTGGATCCGTCTGTCACTTTGAGTCGTCTGTTCAAATTCATGTCACAGATGAAAGTGCAGTTTGAATTAGAAGATTATTTAGTCAGTGACACCTCCCTAGAGCAAATATTTTTAACTTTTGCTCGCTCGCAAAGAGCTTCAGAATAAATTGCCTTATATATTGTTACCTTATATATGCAGATATAGAATAATCTATATATGAGAAAGTTTTAAATTTTAATGCAACAATGCAATTTTCTGTAATTTACTACAGAAATTTTTAATACATATTTTTATTTTTTATTCATCGATTTGTTGGCAGCATTAAATGAATTTATTTTTAGTTTGGAAATAATTTAATTTATAAAGATATGATAATTGTTTATTTTGTTTAAAATGTTGTTTTTCTTGAATTCATCAGTTGGATGCAATTGTTAATTAGCAGTTATTTTCTTAAATAATGCAATTTTATTATTTTAATTTTCCACAAAATCACTACAATAAATTTTGAAATTATGATTTTATCTGTGTACTCACAGCGTTTTTATTTTTAAGTATTCTAATAAGTGCCAGCTGTGAGGTTGATTAGTGTTATTTGTAAGAATTTGATTGAGCTTTCAAATTTGATTCTTTTCTAAACTGTGTTAAAATCAAACATCATCTGCATCATATAAATGCCTAAAAATTGTATTTTTATTATTAAATCATTCTTCAGTTAAAAATTCTAATGTCGTAAGATGCTACTTGCGCTTCTTATATATTTTAAGTATTTAGGTTTCTGTCCTTAAACTACACTTGTATTTGGACAATCAGTGGGGGCATTTCATTGTTATGTGACTCAAAGGAATATGGCACTTCTAAATATGACCATAATCTCTTTTTGTTTCACATTACTTTATTGCCGAGATCGATATTTTTTTTTGTGTGTGCGATGTGATCTTGTTGAGATAAATTTGTACTTATTGCTAGTAATTGCTCTTATGTAAACCGAACTTCCAAGTGATCATTAGAGTTTACTAGTGAATTTATTCTAGTCAAACTGTGATTTACTGAATCATTTTTGTTACATTTAATGTATGAATATTTTCAAGTATATATATAATTACTTTTTATAATTTTCCTATTTTTTGTGTAAAAGAAATTTTTAGTGATGATTTATGTTTGTTGATGGTTTTTATTATTATTGTTGCCATGCTTGCATTGTTTGTGATAATTTTATGTTATGTGTAATGTAATTAAGAAAAGTCGATTATATTCGAGATTAGCAACTATTTTTGAAAGTACTAAGGAAAAATATTTCTTACTGTGATATGAAATTTCTCATTGTTGATCAAAAGTTCATAAAATAGATTAATTTGCTCTTAGCTGTCAATAAGAGCAGCAGTGAATAAAATTGAACTTGAGCTTTGAATTGTTATGAGTTGAAATTTAAGTATATAATTATATACACATTTTTTAAATTTAAGTAAGTTATTTTTGTTATTTCCTTTAATCTACTTTATTATTAATTACATATTCCATTTTCTCTCTACTTGGTCAGAGCTGACCTTCTGTATGAATTGGCCCAGATGCAAGAAGCCATTTGCGGCCCTAATTTTTTGTAAAATAAAATAATAATAATAAAAAAACACGAGCACATATTATTAATGCATGTTTATTTAATGTGTGATTTTGTTTTTGCTAATACATCAATTACTTCAGAAAAATTGCAATTTTTTGCAATTTCTTTTTTGATGCTTAACATAGCAAGTGCAGTAAAGCGTCCTGAACACATACTTGCCCGATGATAATTCTTTATTAATTTAAATTTGCTTGAAGAGCTTTCAGCACTTACTATAATAATTTGCAACGTAATGAAAAGTTTTAATACATTTAGAAATAACTTATTATACTTATTGTTTAGAATGTAATATAATATGTCTTGAACATGATTTACATCTCTTTTAATTCAATCAAATAACATAGTAAACAAATTTCTTTGATTAGGTTTTCATTTACATCTTTGTTATAAAACTTTACAATGTTTGGGAATATATCTCCAACTCATATTTTTCCAAAGCTTTTATATCAGTGACTAATTTGAAATCAGAAATAATATTTGGTATACTTTTAAATTTACCTTCAATTTGTACAATAACAGTATCAATTACAGTGTTAAAATAATACCTAAATTCCTCTATCGAAGTTTTTCGTAATTTCGTCTTCAGCTGATTCGGAATATAATCTTTCCTTTTTTGAACTGGTTTTACAGGAAAATGTTTGAAATGTTCAAATTAAATGTGTTACATTTTGTTCTTAAGTTTTGAATTTGTTTTAATTTTATTGACTAAATTGAAAGCCAAGTCTAGAACATTTATTTTTGTTTGAAAGAGTTAATTGTTTGTGTTAATTTTGGACAATATTGCAAACTATGCTATTAAACATAAAATAAATGGCATTTTTTGTATCGCATCCAATAAACTTTGAGCTTCAGATACGGCTGTATTATCGTTACTTACATCAATAAATTCTACTAGGGAATTTAAAGTTTGTTCAAACTTTGTATACGCAGCTTTAACCTAATCTATTTTGTAGAATTTCCCATCTTTTTGTAGATGCGGCAAATAAGCAATATAAACGTTGCAATACCCCATAAATTTTTTACAATATATATTGCTGAAAGTGGCATCACAAATTAATAAATTAAAGGAGTGTGATAAGAAAGGTACATAAATTGCATACTGGTTTAGAGAAAGTATTTTAGACTGTATACACCTTTATATTTCCCTTTCATGTTGCTGCCATTGTTGTATGCTTGTCTTTTACAATTCAAAATATCTAACTCAAGTCCGTTTAAACTTTCTAATAGAGCCTTTGCTAGTCCTTCATCAATCAGATCAGTTACTTCAATTAAACCCTATAAATGACTCATTTATAGCTAACCGTTTATCTTAAAAATTCACATATCTGATTATGGTTGAAGTTTTTACTCATGGGAAATATCAGGAGTGCAATCAATTATGATACGATAGCAGATGGCTGCTTTTATATCGTGTCTAATTTTATTAAGGATTCATTTTCTAAGGCAGCAATTTTTTTTCTTGTGACCTACCTATGTGCTAAATCAGTGGTGGGGAAACTTTTTTTAAGACGGGCCATTTGTAATAACTAGACGATCGTAGCGGGCCAAAGAATAATGCTTAATCGTTAAAAAATTTATGAGTTCTTTAAACATATACATATATTATTACATACACTTATTATTTTAATAGTAAAAAATGCAAAAGGTAAGAAAATTATTAGCACAAAATATAAAATGAATTTAGTGTAGTTCTTGATGTGAAGTATTATCACTTTATTTTCTGGTGTCATTACTGGTTGATGGTGCATGAGAAAAATGAAATTGAAACTGTTTTATCAAAATTTCATCATAGTCCGGTTCCATTTGCGAAGCAGAAATTCTTAAAACTGATGAAAGGTGCTCATCTGTAATTCTGTTTCTTAAAGAAGTTTTCCTATGCTTCATTATTGAAAAGATTTGTTCGCATATATAAGATGAGCCGAACATTGTCATTATCTTCATTGCATGAGTAATTAGATTTGGGAAATTATCTGGACTTAAATTTTTATAAAATTCTAGTAATGGCACTGTATAAAAAGTTTGTTTCAGGAGAGTATTACAGTTCAGTTCTATTAACTCAAGTTGAAATTTATCATCAACTTCTTCGTAATTAACATTGAATGGTGTCGCAAAAATACTAAACTCTGTTTCCATTTTTCTAAAGTCCTGAAATCTCCTTTCAAATTCTGAAATCAGTTTTCTCAAATTAATTTCGTATTTTTTAATCTTATTGTTTGATATAGTGAATTTTAAAGATTGTATTCTTGGAAAATGAGAAAAATCAGATTTAGAGATCTGATTAGCAAATAATAATAACTGTAATTTGAAACTCTTCAGGTATTGCCAAATATCGTGAAGAAACTGATTTTTCCCTTGCAATTTGAGATTAAGTTGATTCATGTGTACGAGGAGGTCTGTGAAAAAAGCGAAATCAGAAAGCCACGTTACGTTTTCTAAGACGTCAAATTGATTATAAATATCTTTATCAAGAAGAAAATTCACAATAAGAGGGTCGTCACATTACGAAGTAAGAATGCGTTCAAACATTCTCACGACGGCACTCTTAAACGGGCCGGATTAAACCTTTCCGCGGGCCGTAGTTTCCCCATCACTGTGCTAAATGATGCACAATTATATTTTTAGAATTTATTATTTTGTTTATATGATCCATTTGCACAGGATCGTATTTACTTAATAATTCAATGAAACATAAAAAATTTCCAGTATTAGGTTTCCCTATTATTTCATGGATTCCTTGAATTGAAAGAATACTACACGTTAAAAATAGAACCGCATTGACAATTATTTGAAACAGTAACTTGAATCGTCTCTTTTCCTTACTTATATTAACTTCATTTGTTTTATCAGTGATTCTGATTGGTCTGATTTTAACACACAGTAATCTAAATTTTATCAGTTATAATACATGGCCATAAACCAGGATCATTTATACTCTCTTGATCATATTTGCTATTGTCATTTTGGTTATTATTTTTTGATTCGGTCACATTTGCATAAACACACGATTCTTCATCAAATTTCACCGTTTCAACATTTCTATCGCTGGACTGTGAACTTTGAGTGGAACTTTCTTTCCCAGTTGAAGTTTGAATTGTAATTCCTGAAGTTGAAGCGATTTATTTGCCAGAATTATTGTGTAGCCAAGAAAACATATCTGTTTTGCCCTTTTGAAGTTTAGCGTTTCTTCTTTTTTCTTTTCTGATAATTTTCCTTTTTTTTTACACCCAGAAGGATATTTCCTTGGCGTGGACATCGTTATATCTGAAAGTATTAAGCAGTTTATAGAATGAATTATTATATGCTATAATATAAGCAATTAACTAATAGGCGAAGTAAGTGATTGTAAATCTACTTACCTTATATTTGCACAAGACTATAATAAATATTATGAGCTTCGTATGTATCCAAATCTGGCTAATGCTTATTAAAACTTTTTCCTTAATTCTTTTTATTCCGGTTATGGCCGATTAAGCAAAGCTAGGTGTTAATCGTTTAATTTATGATTTTACTTTTCGTTTGACCAACTTAATATAAGCAAACATACATAGATGCACTGCATAAAAACATTCCATAAAATACAGAAAACAAGTGTATAGCTGATGATTTACGAATCCTTTTGAATCCAGCCTCAACGTCCAGAAGGCGCGCCGCTTTGTCTTAAAATGCCTTAAGTGGATTCCTTTATTCATAAATCAATCTTCTATCTCCCTTGTAATAGGTATCATCACGATCATTGCCATGTAACGGCGTCGATACTCAGCCAGTCAAATTCGATCAATTTGTATAATTTCTGTTCGTGTAAAAGCTATTATTGTCCATAAATTATTTAAAGTATCCGACTACGTTCAAAGAAAAATTTTTGAAAAATTGATTTTTTTAAAACTATTAAAGTCTATGGTTTCTATATGCTTTGTCAATTATAATAAAAAATGCTAAAATTACAACAAAATTATTTGAAAATATAATATATTTTGAGAAATAGAAAAATTTTTAGTAATTTTTAAAGAAATTTGACCAAAACGGTTAACACTCTACTCAAAATTCTGCTACTCAAAATTCTCAAAATAATGCAGCAATACTATTTTTCTTTGTACACAAATTACAGAATATAATAATGAATCAAATGTACCAAAATCTAAGAAAAATTTTGAGAAGCAAAGAAGGTAGGTTAAAAATATACACATGTATGCATATTTTTCCATAAATTTACAACTTAATCTTTCTATTTACGTTTATAAATGAAAAAAAATATTTCACCAGCTATAATAATTTCATTGCCTATATTATTTAAAATACACGCTGAAATATTTATGTAAATATCTCTATTAGTTTTTGAGATGTCATATTAACGGTTGATAGTTTTCATGAAAAGTAAAGTTTTGAGAAAATAGAAGTTAAAAAAAAATTTTAAGCTGAAAAATATGCGACCTGGAAGACAGATCAAGCCTTCCTTTTCCTAAAAAAGATACAATGTTTTGGAGGAAGTAAAAGATGGAAAGAGGAAAGTTTGAACTACCAGAAATAACAATTAAAAAATTTGCCAATGTGGTCGATAATCAATGTTTTTAACGTAGTCGGATACCTTAATTCTTAATCGCCTTGGCGGCCTCCCTGAGTCGTGGGACGAGGGTGCATAGCACCCACCATACCTCTAGATGACCGGCCCTGTACCTGATAATTAAGAAAATAATTGCCTTTCATTAATTAAATCATTTACATTTTATTACTATCATCATGTTTTTTTTTTAAATTGTCTAGTATCACAGTAGTAATAGCACAGTAATTTTTGCTGTT
>JAPMOQ010015979.1:0-14697 GCA_026543055.1 Argiope trifasciata | reverse complement strand
GAAAGATTAAGAAATACTTGCCTGATTTTTATATATTCAAATAGATCAATATTTTTAATATGCAGGATGTATGTGCAAACTTTCGACTCAGATCTTTTTTATCTAACGAACGCATTTATATAATATTGTGCATCGTCAAGCCTATTCTAATTTGGATGCAAAATAAAATTTGTTTACTATACTTTTCATATTATAAACATGAGTATAAACTGTAGGAGTGTAAATATGCATATAAATATGCTTGCTTTTTCTAGCTACTAAAATTAATTTTAATCAGCTTGATATTCCTTGAGTACTTTAAAACATTGACTACTTACTAACTTAAAAATGTGTATAGTAGGCATGCACTTAAAGGTACAAGTTGTGAGACTTTTATTTTTTGAGAGTAACCCACATGAGCCTTTTCTGATTCAGGGAATAGTGACGAACTAATATATTATATATAATTTGGAATCCTATTTTTGGAATTATTAGAACCAAATTTGAATGTTAAATCACGTCTATTATGTAATATACAAGGTGCCTCAGCAGAAAGATTGTCACTTCTAGGAGGAGTTGGGTACCTCTAGACGAATAGGAATCACACCTCGATACAGGGTCTGGAATGATTTCAAGTCATGGCAGATGGCGTTGTAAGCCATGAAAATCCTTAGGCAATCTCCAAGAAAGCAAAATACAATTATCATAATTAATATCGTCAAAGCTGCGCATATTATACGCAACAAAATTCGTAATTAATGATACCATAGTTGACATGAGTACTTTAGTTCAGTAAAAATTATGTATGGAATGAATTGTTCCAGATAGAATTTTGTCATACCAAGTTCTGTGGTGTGTATTGAATCGTCTATTAAAGGACTTTCATATCTTTGGCAATTAGGGACTAATTTTTTTATATATTGGCACTGTTACCATTGTTTAATATTAACAATCCGTTCAATGTGGATAGAATACATGTGTGGAAATACAAAAGTAAAGACTCTTTTGAGTGATATCTCACGTACAAGCAACGTCATCTACCTTTCTGGTTAGTATTTCTGATCCATCTTTGATATATGATTTCCAATCACCAATGAATATGAAATATTCCTTTAAGAAGTTCGTACTTTCTTCAGTGAAATATTCTGCACCGTGTTATGAACGAATAATTTCCTTTAAAATCAAATTATATAAGAGAAATTTTTTCTCTCATATAAATTTAAATTAATTTATTTATTAAAAAAATTATTGATTTTCGCAAGAAATTCATTCTTTACCTTCAAGTGAAAAATTCTGAAATCCGTGCATTTTACCGATTGCCCCCGTTGATTTCAGTTTTCTTTATAAATTACTAAAACTCTATTAAAAGAATTAAAAATCAATTAAATTTAATTAATGAATTAATATTTGAAAAAAATTTATTGACATCAAGTATCATCCGCTAAGAGTTTTTAAAAAATGTATTTGAACTTGAATGGGTGGATAAATAGTATTTTATTAACGATTAAAAATTCGAAAAAAGATACATAAATCTATATATATATACGGAGAATGTGAACTAATATTAAGAGTTGAAAAAGTAGATATATTGCAGTAAGAATAAAAGTAAACATTTGCGATTCAATTGCTCATTTGAATAGAAAAAAAAATAAAAGTAAAAGAATTGAAATATGCTTTTCTTCGTTTCATCTTAAAAAAATGATGCAGTTGATGATGTTATATCAAATTTCAAATTTAATACAGGGTGAGCCAGAGAAACTTATTTATTTGAAATATCAATAAAAACAGAAGTATTTCAGTTATTGTTTTAATTTATTTTCTTATTTGAGAATGCAATATCTCAATTTTTTAGTACAATTTTGAAAATGATATCGCTTAAATGGCGACCCCATTCAGCATACACTGATTAAGTCGATTTTTGATGTTCGTGTCCACTCTTTGAAGCATTTCAATCGGTATGTTGGCAATGACGTTGCGAATGTTGTTCTTGAGGTGAGCTATTGTCAGTGGTCGATTGACATAAACCAAGGATTTCAAAGTGAACCTCGTTACAGAAAAAAACGACCGTGTCTTCAGGCATGTTGTCAAGCAGCATTTCACATGCATTTTGACGGGCAAAAAAAATCGCGTTCAGTTAATTCTTACACAACAGCCAATTTATAGTGAGGAAATTGAAAGTCTTAATGGAGAATTTGTCGAACAGTGGTGTCAGAATTTCCCTGAGCAGTGCGTGTTTGCGAGCAGAACGCAGAACTGACTTCCTCACTCCTTCGACATTTTCCGGAGTTCTGGTGGTCCGTTGATGTTCATTTCTGGGTTTAGAGACACTTCTGAAAAGAGTTAACCCACGACAGAATAGAATTATGGCCAGGAACTGGTATGTGAGGAAGAATTTCAAAGCGAGAGGGGAAGACAAATTGCGTAGCAACAAATGAGTGACCGTTAGAAAAGAAGCTCTCGACGGCGAAGACCCGCTGTTCTCTAGATTAAAGCATGATGGAAACTGACTAAAGGGAGAAACAAACTTGAGGACTTCCTCCTTCAGTAGCACACCTATCACTCCTCTACCACCACCCCCCTCCCAACTCACCGCTCGGAAATTTTTTTCAAATAAGTAAATTTCTCTGGCCTACCCTGTATTTCATATGAGCTTAGGTTTTATTCCTTCATACGTTATATTTATTCAAAAGTTTAATGTTATGTTCATTCGCTTTCAATAAATTAAGAATTCAAAGCTATTTTTTCGGAAGGATAAATTTTGTATTATATTGTTAATGAAAGATTTTTGTAATGATTCTATGTGAAAAATCAGTACCCTCCTTTTCCATTATGCTTTTTATCTAATAATGTTTTTTCATAAATCAAAACAATATTGTTTCTTCTCAGTTTTCTTTATTAAAATTTCATAAAAATCATGCATCAGTTCATATATTATATTAGGTTGAATTATTAATTTAAAATGACATTCGATTAATGTATCATTTTCTATTTCATTTAAATAATACCTTTCTCTCGACCAATTCGCTTCGTAAATTAAAAAGACCTTCCCCAACACACACACATTAATCGGAACCCACCTTTCCTAATATGATTTGTTTGAAAACGGTTCTCGAAATCAAATAAATCGAAACTGCTGATTCGACAACTGTTTCTTCTAAGTTTCGTGTGTTAAAATTACTTTAAAAAATCGTATTTCTATTTAATTCTTAGTTTAAAATGATACACGAATAATATTTCATTTCAAAATTTAATTTAAAAGGTGCCTTTCTTTTATTCAGACTCTATGATAAATTAAGCACACATACACACAAAACAATTAAAAATAACACTATATTTTGAAAGTTTTAGAGTTTGTTTGTACATCTTTAAAATATAAAATGGATTTGATTGAATATAACTGATTGAAATTCTGAAAAAAGATGCATCAATTGATTTAATCTTATCTATCAGAATTTTCATCTCATTCATTTTGATTCAAAAACTATTAAAACATATCATAAAATAAATAAAATTGTATAAATACTTCTGTTGCATAAAAAATTAAAACAAACTTTAAACATGTTCAGTATGTTAAATGTAATATTAATATTATTTAACTTATTTTCTATTTAGTTGTTTTTAAAATTTTAATTTTTTATTAAAAATTACCTAATTTTGAAATTACAATTTTTACAAATTTACAACTAAGCAGCATTATACATCTGGCAGAAAAATTTTGATAAATCAATCTATTAGCTGATAATTATTATCGGGTATACAGTACTAAAAAGTTTTATTTTTAACTGCTTTGTAGAACAAGAAACCCATGAAAACTAATCAAACCCCTTCTTGAAAAACATAAAAATTGTAAATAAAGTGAATAAAATGCAGTTTTTATAATTAAACAGACATTTAATTAATAAAGGAAATACACAATTAAGTACTTGTACTTAATTGTGAATTAAGTGCAACTAATTGTACTTGCATACAATTAAGTCCTTCAAACTAAGAATCATAAACAGGGTTAAAAGGGGTTACCGAAAGACTAATAAATAAAAAAAACAGGAACATTTTCGGTTGATATTTTCTCATTTGTTAATAACAGTAATAAGAGGTTTCTTAACGGTGAAAAAACATTGTGATTAATTTACACAATTTCGTATTTCTAAGAAGAGAAACGGCAGCACTACTAAGTGCTCCTGAATATAATATAATTTATTATATATTTGTAATATATTCAAAATATAAGGGAAGTCTATAAATTTAGTGTAAAAATGATATAATACAAATCGCATGCTTTTGAGTAGACATGTTCATAGGCATACAAATGGCACTCTGACATAGTTCTAAAAATGGCAAAACCAAGACAAAAATAAACATAATTCCAAGATTGTCTGACTAAAGTCTATTATATTTTTTATTTTTTATTCACTTTTTATTAATAATTTCGAACTCGTATCTTTTGTTTATCTCCTTTTATAGCACCAATACTCTTTGTATATCTTGAGTTAGTTAAACGAAAGTACGCAAGAAGAATTTTATGCATCAAAGCAGGATTTCAACAAAACATTTACATGAAAAACAGAATGATTAAAAAAAAAATTTCTTTTTCTTTTCTTTTTGAAATTTAAATTCCTAATAATTCTGATAATAGCATGAGAACAGTAATCATAGAAATGCTTACTTTTAAAATGCAGCCAATTTGTTTCAGTCTAAATTTGCATTTTCTGAGAATTTTTTTTCAATAATATTTTAGTTTTACTATAAAAAAATGATGAAATTCCATGAATATTGGGATAAGGACGAGACCGTTGTTATTGTAAACCTTTTATGAAACAAGAAAAAAAGGTTCCAAGTTTTACAATAGAATTGATGTTTCCAAAGTTCTTTTTCCTGCATATTTTTTAGACTAAACTAGGATTCTTTTATGCATAAAATGAATTTAAAATTGCTGGAGCACAATTGCTTTTCCTCTTCAATCATTGCTATTGTCAAGTTTAAAAAAACAACAAACGCGCTGTGCATTTTATTATTGTACAATAAAAACTTTTTTGTACAATTCTGTTATTCTTTTTGGTTTCAAAAGAATTAAGCACGACTCTAATCCAAAGATTTTTTAAATTATACATTTTTGTAACGTTGATGAAAACTCTCTGGTGAAAATTTTATGTAAGAGTTTTTGTTCAAATAATGTAGGTTTTTTTCTAAAGAGAAGCCCAGATTATTAATTTTTTAGGAATGGGCAAATACATTTTTTTTTCATTTCTTATATACCATGGGAGAAAACACCGTCTTTTATAGAAAAAAAATATTTGTAAAAAAGTAAATGTAAAGAATAAAGCCATAAAGATAAGTTTATTTTTTAAATACTATGCAGTTGGATTATTAATTAATAAAACAAACAAATGGTGTTATGCTTGAAACAAATACCTTAATATCGAATTAAAGAATCTATCCCTTAATTAGATATAATCCCATTTAATTAGTGATAAAATAAGTTTAATAATTTACTTTTTATTTTTATTGCGTTCATATTCTTTCCATTTCTTCTGAAAAGCATTTTTACAAATTGATTCGTTTATTCTGGGCACGTAAACACGTTGATTAAGAAATCCAACTATTTAAATGAATGAAATATGGAAAAGAATATATATGCAAATATGGCAAATGATGATGGTAAATATGGTAAAAAATATTGTGAACTTAATTCTAAAATTACTGCGAAACTTTCATTTTAATCTGTTCAAACAATACCGTGCAAAATGCACACATTATTTCATTTAATGTAATAAAGTCTCTGAAAATGAAAATCTGCCCAATTATTGCCTTTCATATTCTTATCCAATGACAAAAATTCAATGCTGGGTTGAGTATGTTTTATAATACAGTATTTGAAAACGTTTCAAGGGGGGAATTTAAACTTAATAGATCCAAAAAATATTTTATTGAAATGAATCTTAATATATTCATATCTTTTTATATTGATATGAAACCTGAACACTGGATTTTGAAATCCAAATTTCTGGTCACGCAAAGAAATTTTTAACAGCGTATTTTACATCACTTTAAAATAAAGCCACAAACTCCTTATAATTTTGAGAAAGAATTTAAGCAAAATTCTACAAAAAGATTTATTTTAAATTAATCGTTATATATACCTTTTCAAACTTTTAATACTTCAATTAAGCAACAGCATCATATTTTATGAATAGATCTAACTAAATTAAAAAACTTCTTAAGAGAAAGAGATTTAAATGATATCACCTACACTTAACGAATAATTAAAGATAATCGTGGCGCTGGAATATAAGACTTTAAATTAGTTTTCGGGGTTGGAAATTGCTGTTGTAACGGTGCATAGTGAAGAAACAAATTAATTTAACCTCCTAGAAAACTCAGATTTTACCTCAACCAAGAAAGCAGAAAAAAATAATCATAAAATAATTGAAAGGTTGAAAGAATTCTAACACTTCAAACTTTCTTGTGGTAATCCAGTATTCGGAAGATATAACTAATCCTCTAATATCTCCGCCTACATGTGGGAAGAAACCTTGCATATTAATACATTATCTGTCTTAATTAATTTTTGGGTTTTTTTTCGCGTTTGATTTCATTAAAATAAACTTTTTAATCTTTAATGCATAAATTATTTGGATTTTATCTTATTTTCTAACTGCCAATTTATTCGAGATATTTTACGAATTTTTAATCCTTAATACTTTACGTCAGTGTGATATTAATAATAAGTACTAACTGTATTAAAAATAGCAAACTCTTAATACTTTCATCCAATTTTTTACTTTAATCCTAAAATAAATGTAAGTTATATATAAGTAAACGCTCGTAATTTATTTGTGACGAAAAACTTCTGGCTTTTAGTACAGACTCCAAAAATATTAAGTGGAGCATATTTATTTCACCGTTTACACAGATTTTCATTACTTTATAATTAAACCCCGAGTCAAAATATAATATTCCTAGAAATATATTCTTTTGGTTAAAAGTGACTGACAAGAAAAGATTAATACAGCCAATTTTGATTTTCATAAATTACAGCGTATAAAACGGCATTGGTAAGCCGTTTATTCAATTCAATTTATATCTTGAATGTGAGGGCTGTTTTCTTTACTTGTTACGTTAAGAGCACACTTTATATATAATATTTGGATTTTTCTTATCAAAGTATATGATATAAAAGAGAACAAACAAACAATTCCGGTGATTTAAAACTACTTAATTTATAAGTTTTTTTATTATATAATCTCAATTTTTACATTAAGATATTAATAAAGGGATACGTATCGTCATCAATAAAGGAATACGTACAGTCATCAATAAAGGAATACGTATAGTCATACATGTAACTATAGAACAATGCGAAACATTTCGAAAATTCAAATATCATGCATAAATATACATATGTAACCACTGAAAGAACAATTCGGAATGTGCAATTTAGCTTCAGAAATTTTATCTTGTATTTCCCTTACATCTTCTAACATAACTGTAATTAATGGCATCCGAAATTTTCTCCAATCGTCCAATAAAGATTTTATCCCTCCACCGACAGGAATAAAATTATTGTCCGAGGGGAAAGGCACCAAAATAAAATTTGTTAAAATCTAAAATAAATTTTCTGTGAAACAAAACTGACTTTTTTATGCTACAATTTTAAAAAAATCAATTTTCTTATTGATGGATTTCACATATCGTATAATGTATTCAAAAAATTAATATGAAAAGATTTTAATTGATTTTATAGACACAGAAAGTCTTCCGTGCTACAGGTTGAGTTATTACAGATTATAGAACTAGATTTGGTGTGCGAACATAACGAGTATTACTACAGATTTTAAAGAAAGTTTCCTACAATTAAATAATGTTACACTGAGGATCGAATTTCAAATCCTACAAAACTTAAAATACATATCATAGAAAAA
Organism: Argiope trifasciata; assembly: GCA_026543055.1. Taxonomy (NCBI): domain Eukaryota; kingdom Metazoa; phylum Arthropoda; class Arachnida; order Araneae; family Araneidae; genus Argiope; species Argiope trifasciata. The sequence goes on along the minus strand of JAPMOQ010015979.1, from coordinate 6,799 downwards.
TTTTAATACCTTTAATTAATTCAAAAAAAAATTCTGCAATTCTTTTTTTACTTAGCAAATTCACCGAATGCAGTTTAAATGATTGAACAGTTCTTCTTGTTTAAAAATAAATAAATAAGTTTTATTCTAAATTATAATAAAGTCATAAACTGCCAAGTGACTTCGCTTTACTAATCTGCAAGAATCTTTCAAAGAATTTTAGAGGTATTTTCAGACAATTTACAAAAGTTATATATATAATATACTGTAATTCATATCATGTATCTTATATTTAATATTTGAAAACCATTATTATTCAAAAAAAATTAATAATCAGTTAGTATAATAGCTAGAATATATTTAATTAAAATATCAACTTAGAATAATATGCACGTGTTTTCAATTATCATAATTTACAAGCATTATCTGTCTTCACATTAATATAAAAAACCAGAAATGGCTGGAAAAACATTTTATGAACACATAACAGCTTTTACATGTTCAAAACTTTCAAAATATTTTTAACACACTACGTTCCAGGTTTTACAATCGATCCCTATTCCACAAACATTAAATATCTCTATTTTTGTTTCCTTGATTATCTTAAATATCAGTATATAAAAGCATTGATGCTTTCAGTCGAAATCCGATCCCTCTTATCTTAGAGATTTTAAAAAAAAAATTCTGCAAATCGACCGATAAGTCTTCAGTCTCTTCCGTTGACTAGTTTCTGCGAGTTTCTCCCGTGCCATCGATCCGAGCTCTGATGGTAGGCAGTTGTCACCAGTTAACTGCTGTGAGAAACTATTTGGAGCGAAAGTCATGGCTTCCTTTTATGGAGCGAAAAGGGGTTTTTTTAGCTGGAACCACGCTAGTAATGTATTCAAAGGAAATTTTTATATCTCTCTTATATCGAGATGTGTGATTTTACATTTAAAATCAAACATATCAAATTTCATTGATTTAAATCATTATTATTTATTTATATCTCATTTATGTGCTTGAGAAGTTACGGATCAACATAGAGTTGATTTAATTACTGAATTGTTCCAAAATTAAAAATAATATGCTCTTAAGCAAAGTATATATACCAAATTTATAGTTTGCATTACCCAATGTTGTGAGTATTTGCCCATTGCTCAGTTTGCCCAACTGCTTAATTAATTTGTTCAACTTAACCTATGAGGAGGGACACCTCCCCAGAAAAAAAAGTTTACAAGCATCAGTATTTGGAAAGTAGAAACTGTGGATAGGAATATTGTTACCCAGACTAGAGAAAGAAATCACTAGTTATCTAAACCGACCTTTCGAGACCTGTTCCTGTCGATACTACTAAGTTCACTGGTGGTGGGGTGGTCAGCTGTATACAAGAAGAAATACAGAGACCTGAAACAGTAATAGTAATGGCAAGACGTCTAGAGAATTGGTCCCGCACAGAGGTGAGAGCCGTGATACTATTTATATTGGCCAAGAATGTGTCCACTTCAGACATTCACAGACAAATCTTTGAAGTGTACAGGTGGACGAAGTAAAATCTAGGCAACAAATGGTGAAAAGGCGTCTTTCATTTGAAGCAGGCAGAGAGTTTGTTGGAAACGTTTAGGTGGGAGGTCTGGAGTCGCTCCCTCTCCCATATAGGCTCCCAGGGACGATTTCCTTTCTCTGGTATTGAAGATACACTAATCCAAAACAAGGTTCATATCAGACGGCAATGACCACAAAGGTGCCAGAACTGGATCAATAGCCATTATTAGCAAGACGAGTTAAACAAATTGGCCCAGAGGTGTGACAAATGCCTCAATAAGTTTAGTGATCATGTAGAGAAGGAACTACCATATATGTTTCTTCATTACATTTTTATCCTGAGTCTATTGTTAATACAACATTTTCCTTTAGCCTTGTATAAGGTTTTTTTTTTGGATCACCCCTGGTATTTACGATTTATATTTATCTTGCTAACTTATATTCAAACCGGCAGATAAAAAATTTCACGTGAATGGCCTTAATCCAAATTTGAGTAATATCCATAAACTTGGTGTTGAATAGATGAAATTCGGTATGTAGATTTAACTCAAAGTGTTTTTTAATTATTCTGTTCGCAGATAGAGGGACAAGCATAATTCCAACAATGTATTTTTGAGATTCAGCATCTGAAATATGAAGATTCTTCAAAACTTCGGATTCTTATCTTTTGCTATTGCAATGATATCTTTTTTCATACTTAATTCATATATTACATAATAAGAAATATAATTCTTTTACACATTATGCATTTTGATAGTTTTGGCACGAAATTATAAGAAAAATGTTTTATACGCTTTTACAATTTTTATGGTTTCAGTAAAACAATAGAAAAACAGAGGGTAACAATAAATCTTGGAAGAAAATTTATATAGAATAATTTGGATGGGAACAAACATATAAATGTTTTACAAATTTACAGTTATGTTCTTTCAATGTATAAGGTTTTTGTTATTTCTACTTTCGCGTAACCTTTTCACTACGGATCCAACCCAACCAATCATGCAAATCATATCCTTTCGGGCTGATTTTGGTTGCAAGCAAGGGACTAAGATGTAAAAATATCCTTGTCATATCCTTGATAATGACTTCTTTCACATCCTGCATCAGTCATTTGAATTAGATATTGTTCTTCAAGGAATTTGCATTCCCGGTTGAAACTGATACGAGTTAATCTAATATACGAGTACCTGCAAATTATAAAGTGGAGAAATAAATTGTATTGAAACGTAAGTGATAATTATTTATGTAGATGTAAACTTTAATTCTTGTAATTTCATTTTTTTTTCCTTTTAAAAAAGGAAATTTCAAGAAGATGGTAACTGGCTTTTTAATTCATAATATGGCACCAAAAAGGAGAACGCAACATGCGTCTTCTAGTTATGGTAAACTTCTAAAAACAATTCAAAGGTACTTCAAACTGAATTTCATAAATCTGTTCCAGTGGAACAATCTATTAAAACAAGTTTGGATAATTAACAAAATATCGTCACGAAAGAAATAGTTTTTCTTTGTCCTCAACTATTAGTGATGAATGCACAGTTTTTATAGCTGAACTTTTATGTTTAAACTTCGCCATCAAATAGGTCACTGAACAAAATAGTGTAATCTAAGACTATCTCATTTCTACTGATCCTCTTTTATCCTTGGTTTCTCTATGTCTATGTTTTACAGCATAATTGTCAAGATTCAATAGCAAATTAAAAGCCTGAAAGATAAAAATAAGGGTTATATACCTCTATAGATTTTGCATTTGTTCGTGGACATACGGCATTTATGGAAATGAGCTGGCCAATTGGCTTGCAATGGCCACCGCTAAGCACAAAATTGACATTGGCGTTAACATTCCTAAATCCTTTTACAAATAGATTACAAACGAAAAAATGGTGCAAATCAAGAATATCTTATTTCAAATAAAGAGAGCTTAATAAAGGAATTTTCCCCCCCATTAATAAGAGACTGTCATGTCATCATTTTGATACTAATTACAAAATAACCCAAATTCTCACTGGACATGAAAAGTTTAAATTAAAAGTATAAATTAAATTTGCTTCCATCATCTTTCTGTGATTGTAATGTTGGAGACGAGGAAAATAATGAACATGTGCTCCTTCTATATTCCAAGTTTGCCAGAGAAAGACAGGCTCTCAAGGGCATTAATATAAATTGACCTCCAGATTTTCACCAACTTGTTTCCACCAGAAGTACTTTTATAATTTCTGTAAATTTATTGTTGACATTTACACTTCTTCATGACTGTTAAATTCTTTTCTTTTTCTTCATGTAATGTGTTGCATACTTCTGTAAACCGCGTATGATAACTTTTGGTGCTCAGGGATTTTATAAATGTTTCAAATAAAAAAAAATTCAACAGTGCCAGGTGAAAATATCCCCAATAGACTAGCATTCTCAAAGCCAATGATAGTGCACATATTGAAGTGTATTGATATAAAAATATTGTGAAATGCTGAATAAAACTTGGTCTTTTTTTCCATATCTCATGTTTCTGAATTATTTATATCAAAACTTTAAAATGAATAACTTATGGACTTTCCTTTAAATGCTGATATTATTGTTTCTTTTACTTTTTACTTTGGATAGATTGCAGTGGATAAGAAATGTAAAACCGAAATAATATGTAAAATAACGATTATCTTTCATTTGAGATACAAAACATTTTTACTATTTTCTAGGGAGAATACAAAACTCATTTTATCGACACATTTTATTCCTTATGTACTCTATTTTTGTCTGTCAAGTTCATAAAGATTATTTTTATCCTCACCTCTTCTGCATCCATGGCTTTTTGTTCAATGTCCATGACCGAGGTTTTGCAGCCTTGCCAGTTACCAACAATTTTTTGATTTCATTGGTTATATGAGCACAAAAAAATGCTATGTTTACTGATTGTTTACTAACTGAAATTACTGGAAAATTTGATGAAGGGTAGAATTAAAAAGAAATAAATGAAATGAAAAAATTAAGAATTAGAAGACAACTTTTTGAAAACTACAAGCATAAAAGATACGAAAACTTGCCATATAACTTTTACAAATAAAATGTAAATATATTTGTCGAATCAAATTCATTTCTAATTAAGTCACAGAAATAAGATGAGTTTTTTTATTTCTTAACTCAATTACATTTTATTTGCCAGTTAATTAGCAATCTCTATAAATCTAAAATATTTCAAATAAAAAATATCGTTTGTACTGATTTGTTCTTCCTATTAATTTATTTAAAAATTTATGTGCAATTCTTTCTAAAAAACAATATTTCTGATACTGTTCCATGACTCATAACAAAAGAAATGAAAAGCAATTTATCCACTGAAGGTAAAATAATTAACAATATTAACTTCATTGGGAAAAAAATTAATATTAATTCAAAATAGAATTATACATTATTTTTTCATCGCATCATTTATATCAACATAACAAAAACAAGTATTATAAACGCAAATTAAAATTTAATTCCTACTTAGGTCACCAAAAAAATTTTTATTCTAGTTATTTTTTATTCAATAATTATCAAAAAAATATTAAAATTAAAAAAATATTCATTTTCGCTAGCACTGAACTCACGTTCTTCAACTTCACGTGGAAAGTACCGAAATCCTTGCATTTTACCGATTGACCTACTGCCTGTCAGTTAAAATTTTCATTACAAACTTCTAAAACTTTATTTTAATATTGAAAAAATAATAAATATAACCAATGAACTAACATTTGAAAAAAATTGTTTTAAGATCAAGTATCATCCAGTACAAGTTTTAAGAAAGGTGTCTGAACTCAAGTGATTGAATAAAAGATATTTTATTAACGGTTTAAAATTGGATCAAGATATATGAATATATATAGGAAGAGTGTGAACTAAAAGTATGAATTGAAAAAACATTTTTAAAAACTTTTAGCTAGAATTTTTTCTTGTTCATTTAAATTCGTAAAAAATAAAAAAGTTACTGCTCCTCTATTATGAAGAAAATGAACAAAGAGGTTTAAAAAAATCTTAGAAAAGAAAAGAAAAATAATAAAAGGATTTTGCGCCACTAGTCCTGGATTCATTTTCCACACAAAAGAATTCTAGCTGATACTCAAAAGCTGTAAGGAAAAGAACTTTGAAAACATCTATATTTTAAAATCTAGAAAAATCATGAATATTTCATTTCTAGTAAAAGGAAAATATTAATGAATATATTTGACAACAAAAGGAAATATCTCAGAAAATTCGAGATTAGATTCAAAATTAGGTGTAACAAAATCGATGTTAGTTTTAAGAACAGGCATTTTCGAGCTCGGTTTAAAAACGTTATTTTCAGTTTTCCAGATTTATATTTGAAACAAAAAATCGGAATTAAAATTAAACATTTTATTATTATTATTTTCTTTTGTCATTCTGATGTAATTTTTTGCTATTGTCCAAATTGTCGAAATCCAATTTTAAAACTCGGAACTTAACTTCTCTAGGTTTGTGACGTTGAAAAAGTGCTTATTACAATTGGAAACAATACGCAATAAAATATCAGTCATAAAATGGGAAAATCAAAGCATAAGTGTGAGAAAATCTTACTGCATATTTTATGAAAAGTAAAATTTTGTGGACTCTCTTACAATTCGAAGAAAGACAATTCGACAAATATTCATAAATATTTATTCGGCGTGTAACAATGATTAAAAGTTTGGCCTGAAACAGAAAATAAATTAACATTTTTAAGAAGTATATGAATTTTTTTCAGATTTTGCATTTCGTCATTTGTCTGTATCTATCCTATTAATTGCTGGGCATTTTTTTATTTTAATACAGTCATGTACCAAACCGGAAAAGGGCCACCTGAGCTCTAGAAACGGGGTGTGGTATAGTGTAAAATGTAAAATTATTTTTTATTACTTGATCTGTTTGTATATAAAAAGAAATTTCTGTAATCACTAAAATTTCTACTAACTAATTAAACTAATAATTTTCGTAAAATTTGAACTCAAGAATTTGACAAATATCCAAATCTCATGCACCTTTTAATTTGAAAAATATACTGTAGAAATCGTGCTTATAAACACAAGAACTTCCGAACTCTCTAAGTTAAATGATTGAAATTTAGAATTTGGTCCTCATATCAAATTTATAAATTTCTATCAATTTTTCAAACTAATTAAATCTGAATGTCTGTTTCACTGTACGACTACAAGTTATTACATAGCTACAAATGGATAAAATTTGGTACAAATATTGAATGGTATCTGTTGAGATTGATACCCAACTTGACCGACTTAAATCTGTACTCTTGCAAGTTTATAAAGGAGAT
>JAPMOQ010015973.1:0-11378 GCA_026543055.1 Argiope trifasciata | reverse complement strand
AAAGTACTGATTTTAAAGAATCTCCATGTTTTAGATCTGCCTGAGTTTGAAGACGCAATTTTGGAAAATATCTGTATGTCTATGACAAAGATAATTCTAATTTTCTGAGAGCTGGATGGATAAAATTTGCTATAAAAGCCTTTATACCAAATTTGTAAATTTTTATCAAATTTTGAGCAAAATCCGTTCAGAGGAAGTCTGTCTATCCGGCTATTGAAACATAACTTAAGACGTTAATTACAAAACTCAGAGAGCTAGGTAGATAAAATTCGATATCCAAAATTAACATCTATATTACAGCCATCTTACAAATTGTTAGTCAATTCCATTGACTCTTAGCCAGTCAGTACGTTCAGATACATGTAAATGCGGTAAAAATGTAATGACATATATATATCAGATTTTATTTGGAATTTTATGATTGCAAGTGTGGTTTTGTGTCAAATGTTCTTTCCATTGGTTGAGAAAATATCTTATAAAATACAACTTATATTTTTGGGTAGTAAGCGCATGCCAGGGATTCTTCGCCAAAAATCTCGCCAAAGGTTACACAATACATCAGGAAAAGGCTAAATTCATTCCAAAAGTCAGTATTAATTATCGCACGTCAATGCCATAGAAGACATTTTCTAGTATAACAACATCTTTATTAGAGAATATGGTGAAAAGTTTTACGGAGACATTCCAGTTGATTACTTTATTTTAATTACAAAACAGCTATTTTATTAGTGAATCACAAATAAACAAAAACTAGAAAAAGCAAACAAAAGCAACAAACCGAAGTCAAAAGGCTGCATTCCGAAAGCAAAAGAAATCGTTCTCAAAACTCAAGCTCTACCGATTTCAATCATAAACTGAATTACACTAATATATCTTTTCGATAATAAACTGATTAAAAGAAGTATTTGCATAGCAAAGCAAAAATTGCAACGACAGTTTCAATAATGTTTTAGATAGCGTTACCCCAAAAGAGACATGTGTGAAACTACAAATACTTTGATTAAATGTAATATTGCCACCATTCGTTTTAATTCTGACTTTGCCGATTATCTACCTATTTTTCAAAAATTAGGTTTGCCTATAGGATTCGATATAAAGCTGTTTTATTGAAGCCTTGATTATTCGAGGATTGTCGACTCGGGAACTTTAAACATACAAAACATTCTGAAAAATATTTTTTAAAAAGGTAAAACAAAATCATCAAAAAAAGGGATGACTGTGCATTAATAACTTTATGCACTATTAATAACTTATGACTTTATAATTAGAAATACAATTTTATTCTAAATAATTATGTCTGAAATATTTATAGTCATTATATATAATTATGGCCAATAGTTAATTTCTTAGAAGTAAAAAAAGATGAAACAAGGTGAGGCAAGTATAAGTATATAATTAATATAAATCTGGCTTAGTTATTTAAATAATGTTTAGTAGTAATAAATTAAATTAAAATTTGTGTAACAGAAATGGAAAGGGAATATCCACTGACTAATATTTCTTTAGTTAGTCATTCTACTAAACAATTTTTTTTTTTTGTATTTTGTCACAAAAGACTAAATCATTACTAGAAATTAATAATATTTTCATTTTGTTCATACATCTAAATTTAGTCCAAATAGTTCTCAGTTTTTTCTATAGTGGCAGTGATTGTATTTATTATTTCTGTTTCATTTTCACCTTTTTTTGAGATACATGTTTTCTAATAATACGAAAATAATTGAGTTTCAGATTTACAATAGATAAATATAATTAAATAAACAGCATCTAATCTGTAATTAAAAGTAAAATTCCTAAATGCTTTGTGCGCTATAGAAAGTAAGGTATAATCGAAAAGAGCTTTGAAAAACGCTCACCAAAAATAATAAGAGACATTAGAAAATTTTCATTGTAGGCTTATTGGCAATTAATTAAATAGAGATTATTTTATTGATTAAAGGCGATTTTCCCATATATAGAAAAATTTATTTTACCTTCAGTATTTCCATTCCCATTGAATGAAAATATAAAAATTTTAATTCATTCCCTTTATTTGCATCTGAATTGTCAGTCTCTATAATTAAGTAAATTTTATCGCGTTTTAAAAAAAATATGAGAAAAAAGTATTTAGAAATTATTTAATGCATATAATAATCAACAGACGATTTTTAAATGCTATTGAAAAAAATAAAATTGCAAGCAAATTTCGGATTTTATATAACAATATTTTATACAAAAATGTTTTTACATTGAAAATATTAATTTTTTTTAAAAAAATATGGCCTTGTGAATTAGTGAGAATAGACATTCTCTTACCCGCTGACATTAAATTTATTTTTACTTTCTCGTCTATGACATTTTCACACGCAGCCACAATAGTTGCTTTAATAATGTGGCAACTTATCTGTTTTCATAAGTACTTCGAATTTCCCTCACAAACATTGAAGCATAAATAAGGGCACAGTTAATTTTAATAATTAGTTTGAATAAGTAAATAGTAAAATTCAAACAATTAACTAAAATGAAATTTAAATAGTCAGTTTTTTTTATCAAGAAGCATGAATCTTTTTTAAGGTAGTAAAAATTAAATATCATTTTAAACAGGGAAAAATATTTAAGGATCTGGACAATTATTTTGGATTCAATAAACAAAAACTTTGGAAATTCAATTACAGTGGATGAAATCATATGAAGCTTTTCATTTAAAAATTTAACAAGCAAAGACACATTAATAGAATGAAATCTATCTCTTACCTCAAAATATGCATTTGCAATATAAATAAAAATAAGAATGAAGAAAAAATTCTTTGAGACAGCTTCTCAAACAGCTAAATATCAAGAAATAAATATAAGTGAGAAATGAAAAATAGCCCCATTTATACTTTGGTTCATCATGTGATATGTTACCCTAAATTCGTCTTAAAATTTATAAGTTGCAATCAAAACAATATTTTCTCCGAACTGTGTTTATCCCGCGAAAAGAACATTGACATTTTCTTTCGTCACTTTAATCGCATGGGCTTTCCACAGCGAGAAAGCCCCAATTCTGATAAACTGACTCAATTCCAGATAAGTGAAAAGCTGGCCTTGAACTTCCGGCAGACGCGTTTCGTTTCTTCTTGGATAAACGCACACGTACATTCTAGCTCGAGAAAAATGGCGCAAGTGAAACCGATTCTGTATTCATATTTCCGAAGTTCGTGTTCGTGGAGAGTACGAATTGCTTTGGCATATAAAAATATTGATTACGAATACAAAGCTATTAACTTATTAAAAGGAGACCAGTACTCAGAAGAATTTCTAAAAATTAATCCATGTGGTTCGATTCCTGTTCTAGTTGATAAAGGAAATGTTATTTGTTCATCTTCTGCTATTCTAGAATATTTGGAAGAAACGGTACCTTCTCCACCATTATTACCTTCAGATCCTGTGTCTAGAGCTCACGTCAGAGCTATTGAAGATAGCATAGTTGCTAGCATCCAGCCACTTCAAAACGTGAAAGTTCTGAAACATGTTGGTGCGGAATCTCAAGCATGGGGAAAGCATTGGATTGAATCAGGGTTCAAAGCTTTAGAAAAAATCCTTGAGACAACTCATGGTAAATATTGTTTTGGAGACAAAGTTACTTTAGCAGATGTGTGTTTGGTTCCTCAAGTCTTCAATGCTGGTCGCTTCAATGTTGACATGGCTCCATACCCATTAATCAGAGAAATATCATCAAGGTTGAATGAATTGAAAGAATTCGAGGTCAGTCATCCATTTGTGCAACCGGATTGCCCAGACGATCTGAAAGTTTCCAGTTAAATGTCAGGTAACTTTTTAAAGGAAGATTAAAGTTAATGAAGAAAAATATTTTGATATTTTACCAAAGGTTGAAGATTTTTTTTTCATTAAGTATCAAACCTAAATGATTGTGTGGCAGCTCTCGGTTTCATTTCTTCATGTGAAAAAATAATTATCACTAAGATTTGTTAATATATGGAATTAAATATATTTTTTCCAAATTGTTTTCTTGTGTTCTTTCCCCATTTTTTGCGAATTGGAATAAGCCTTAATTTCATTGTTATTAAAAGTTGAATTTTCATTTCAATAATCATATCCAGAATTCTGTTTAATTTAGAGAAAATCAGAAAAATATTAGATATTGTTATAAAACTTAATATCTGGATTATAAATTTTTGCAGATTCTAATTTGCATCACGAATTCTTTGGTACTTTCTGCTTTAATATTTTATAATAGATAATACATTTTATCTTAAATCTATTTTAAATATTTATTTTTTATGCATAAAATATTATTCAAATTTATATTGTATAATTAGGTAATAAAATATGTGTTTACACTTCTAATTTAAAAACATGACATTATTTTTAATTTTGCAAACACGTTATACAATTTTAACTAAAAATAAAATTAACTTAATAGTTCAGATTGATCGAAATCTTATTGAATCAAATTTTTAATTTAGTAATTTAACCAATTAAATTTAATAATTAAGATTAATTAAAATGTTAATATAAAAAATTTTAGTCAAAAACTCTATACTATTTTCTTTTGTTTTTTGAGGTCATGACAAATGGAATTAAAAATTAAAATATTCTGTAAAAGATACTTTTCATAGTTGGGTATTGCAACAACTTACATTTATGTTTAGTTAGAATAAATTCAAACTGGTTATGCTTCTCACTATTCAAATGAGGAAATGATAAAAATATGTTTCTTGTATATGTAAATCTGATATCGGTGTAGACTGAAACACATATAATTTTACTGAACGAAATTTTAAGTTTTATGCTTACATTTACCTTAAACTTTATACTTTTTCCTTATTTAGCAGCGTAGCAGAAATAATAATAGCTGTAAATAAGAAAGTTGAATTTCCATTAATATCATTCAATATACAAAATGTTCACAAATGAATGATGTAGTTTACTGAAGACTTTATATTATATGTTCTTTATTTAATAAAAATTCTTTAAATTATAAATCAACAAGGGTTAATATCACATTAATACAAGGGAAACACAAGGTTAATATACAAGGGGAACTATCACATTTTATAATGAAAAAAAATATTGAATTAATGATACAGATATTGCAAACGATAATAGAAATATCCCAATAAGTCGGATTCCAATGCATATCCTGTCTAAATTCGAACAGGTTTACCGTAAAGAAGATTTATTGAAGTAATTATTTAGATATTGCAAACGATCATAGAATCCTTTGCTTTGCATTTATTTTTTTAGAAAATATCACATTTTATATTTCTCTTATTTTATCCAGTCACGTGTCAAAGGATGCATTTCTTTAGTGATGATTTATTTTGCGATGATATTTTTTTTATTCTAACTTCCGGCATTCTTTTATTTTATCCCGTCACGTGATAAAAACATGGTTAAAATATTTCTTTAAAAATTTGTTAAAAATAGAAGCTTACGTTATAAATTAAAAAAACGGATACCGTTAGAAAGCTAATTTTTTTATCTTTAAATTGATATAAAAATCATGTTTGTGCAATAATATTTTCTTAAGTTATAACGGAAAAACGTCGAAATTTCGCTTAAATTTTAATTAAAAAATCGAAAAAAGGTCTCCGAGGTGCACATTCCCGACCTCCAAGGTACACATGTACCAAATTTGGTAGCTGTTGGTCCAACGGTCTGGCCTGTAGAGCGCCAACACACACACACATTGAGCTTTATTTTAAGTATATATATATATATATAGGTAAAATCGTTTTATTTATGACGAATGAATTAAATGGGTTAGTAATTAATTGATGAAGTTTGCCAGATTTTATCGTACCAAATGTAAATAATTGAAATTTTCTACTTTAAAATTCAGAATTGCTTCCAAAGCCGAAAAGAATTTACAGTGATGCAAATATATGCAATTATTATATATAATTGTTAATTTTAGAATTTTTTCAACAAATTTTATTATATTATTCTGAATAAAATACTGACAAATATCAAATTTTATTTGCATTTAATAGCAAACCATTATAAGATAGTTTAAAAAGTTAAACATGTATTTTATCAATTTCTCTAAATTTTAGAAATTATTTAATTTTTTTAAATTGATTAATTAATTAATGTTAGTAAAACCTTAATCCTTTATTCATTTTATATCCGTGGATAGGTTGAGATATCTAACCTTTAAACAGAATGGCACATTATTTCACTGGTTTCTTTATATCATTGTGTAAATGTTACAATCCCGATATGTAACTATTGTGATACGTTTCGGGAATGTTACGTAATTGTTTATGCTCTCGAAGCTGTAACCTTTTTTTCAAAAAATATTTAGGTAAAATGATTGAGTCATGAATAATTCTTTTTCTTTTTTACTTAATTTTAATGATTATTGAATTCCAACATATGTATTTTGTATAAGAAAGATTTCTTTCTGGTTGTAGCTGTTTTAGCAACTTGAAATTCCCTTTTTTAACCAATTTAATTTTTAATTATTCTATACTAGCCGCCTTTGGCGACCAGCTGGTTCACCATGAGTAATTAAATCGCATATTTACTAGCCTTGAAGTAATTCCGGGCATTGATTGGCCTGAAATTAATATTTTCTTGAAGATGATGGATGGAAAGTTCTAAAAGAACAAGTTTTCCTAATAATATTCTTTAATTTTATAAATCAGTTAGTGTTATTATTGATTTAGAAGACTGATCGATGTAGCAACTTTTATTTAAAATATTAATAAAAATATTTTGTAAAATATGACTCACAGAGCAAAGTATGAAGAAATCTAAAACTCATTATTCATAAATGCATTATTTGACTCAAGCTACATAAAATGTCATTATTTACTTCATTTGGAATCAAATTAACAGTATTAAACAATATATATACCCATTAGTAATATTTTACAAATTTGCTATTGAAAAGGAATTTGAATGCATATCCTGTATAAATTCAATCCTGTATAAATAAAGATAATTTATTCAATTAATGATTTAAATATTGCAAACGATCATAGAATCCTTTGCCTTGCATTTTTTAAAGAAAATATCACATTTTATATTTCTTTTATCCAGTCACGTGCTAAAAGTTGCATATCTTTAGATTTAATTTGCATTAATAGTGGATTTTTTTTATTTGAACTTCCGTCAAAATGATGGCAACACGGTGATAAAACCTAATTTTTTCCCTTTGACGTGCTCTTGCGGATTAAATTTTATTGTTTTATCCGAAATATATTGTTAAAAATATGGTTAAAACATTTCTTTAACAATTTATTTAAAATAAATGTTTAAGTTATATGTTAAAACACTGATACCATTAGAAAGCTAGCTTTTTTAATCTTTAACTTGATGTAAAAATCATGTTTGTGCGATAATATTTTCGGAAGTTATAGCGGAAAAACGTCGAAATTTCACTTAAATTTTAATTAATTTAAATTCTAATTAAAAATGCGAAAAAAAGGCTCCGAGGTGCACATTTCCAACCACCAAGATATACATGTTCTAAATTTGGTAGCTGTAGATCCAATGGTCTGGCCTGTAGAGCGCCAACACGCACACACATTGAGCTTTATTGTATGTATAGATATGGATGTTTGGCGCATTTCATAAGCTGAAAAATTTGAAACTTGCGTTAAAGGGGACGAAATCATTCAGCGACCGATATTCAAACTGATGTAATTCGCAAATTTCTTTGCCTTGAGAAGCTATAAAAAATGCATTGATAATTCTTAGAAATGAGGTTGCAAAAATCTGCATTGATAATTTGAAATACAATATATTCGTAAGAATTTGCTTGGCTTGAATTCTAGTCGATATAATTAAGTTTTCGAGAAACATTTCTCAGAAGTGTTCTAAGTACCACATTCTGTAACTGTAATTTCACGAACCTATCAAACAAACACACATTTTTATTATTATTCGAGATAATTCTGTCGCCTTTTGCTTCTGATTCTTATCTCTAGTACTAGATGACTGATATGAAACGATATTAGCTCTGTTAGTGTAAACATATTTGATATCAAACCTCCATTCTTTTTTCAAATATTGCTAAAAGAGAATATCATGATATTTGAACATTTATATAGAATTATTTTACTGAATTATTCCCCTGATAATTAAAATTTCTAGACAAGAAAGAAGTGTAATGGTATTGGTAAATTTGAAGCATATACGTAAAAAACAACAGGAAAAAAAGGCAATAAGCCGTAAACAAAATACTTTTCTGATGGGTGTTTTTTTTTCAAGTAGAGTCATTATATAAGGGTGATCGTTTTCTATGTGCAGGATATAAATGTTTAAATGCAACATTCCATCGAAATGTTTTTCAAATTTGATTAGTCATATTTCAAAATGGATTTCTTTATTTATGGAGTATTTAATTCAAACTTTTAGTCGAAAATTAGAAGCATCTGTTCAGATTCCGATCATTCAATCGCTTTACATGTGAACGAAATATTGAAATTTAGAAATAAACTTTATCTAACTATTAAAAAAATTATTCTAGCTAATATGATTTTAAAGATGAGCTAGAGAAAAGAATATTGTGAGCCTTGATTTCTAGGAAAAGTTACCCTCTGATAGTATATGGGAAAATAATGATTGAGGTAAAAAATTACCAAATTTGAAATGAGGAAAAGAAATTAACAGAATATTTGTATCATACAAATGAAGTACATTGGTGTCTGGAAGTTAAACATAATTAGTAATTATGTGAATAACTAACGAATTGAAATCAAAATACAAGAAATTTGATATGCAAAGCAATTACTAGTTTTTATTTTAATTAGAAAATAAGAAAGCAATGTGAATGGATGATAACAATGACTTTTATTTAATGAAAAAATTCGAAAGAAAATTAGGCTTAGAAATCCATATTTTAATGAAAAATAAATAAAATAAAAGGGTAATGCCGCAGTTTAATATATTATCACCTGTGACAACAGCCAGGCACGTGTTCACTGATTTTTATTTCCTGTTTCTTTCTGTTCGAGCACACATTAATTACTCGAAATCTGTTTGGACTGATAATGCCGAATAAAGGCCTTATCACATGGTGAAATTTCTCCAGCACTTTTCCGTTTCTACCCTCAAAAACCGGTCAAGCAAGTTTCATAATCGACAACTTTTTCTAACCAGTTCGAAAATGTCGTTGGAAATATTGTCCGCAAACGAAATTCAACCAATCATGTGAAACTTTGAAGTGTTGTTCACTTTCGCTGTAGTTTGCTGACGGAAAGTGCCGATGATATTTTGCAGTGTGATAAGGCTTTTAGTCGATTTATCAGCTTGAAGACGTCGATTAAGAAATTTTGCATGAAGTCCTATCACTGATTTCCGACTCGCCTTTAAGGCACGCGGGTTTACCACGCAAGACTGAATGACTGGACCACCGCTACAGCAACACTTGCGGGAACTATTGTTGAGTCCTAAGGGCCATCACCGGCCACGGTACAACCCTCCCCGTAGGAACTATGTTCCGCCATCGATGGGAGGGCCAAGAACCCACACCTTTTATTGTGCTCACCGGGTTGGCGAGATCCAACCACCATTCTGAAAATATCTTATCCTCATTTCGAGTTGCTCCCCCGGGGGTGATATTTTGCATAAAGATAAATTTTCACCTTCGAAGATGATTTTCCGCCAGTTATTTCTAGTGAATTCACCAATATTTACCCACATTTTTTCCAACTTTACAATGCTTCAATCAATATGTGTTTAAACTCACTTCAGTGAGAAAAACCTCATTACACTAATTATTAATTAATTAGTTAATATTTAATAAACTAATTAGGATATTATTTGAAACAGAGTATCATAAATTCTAATTTGTTCACGCACACAATTCTAGTTAGAAATTATTCCTAAAATTAGTCTTCGTGTTATCTGCCTGAATCAAGTTATAAAATATAGAGTTTTTTAAACAACATTTTCATCAGCTATGAATAGAAAAAGCGAGATTTTATCTGTAATTTAAACTTTTAAGTGCCTATTAAAAATTTATTTCTGTAAATATAACTTTGATCGAGACATCCGCTGCTTCATTATATTATTTTGATACATAAATAATTATATCTAGTTATTTTTTTGTTGAGTTATGAATATTTGAATGAAGCAACATAGTGGGAAAGTGTCATCTATATAAATAAAAATGAATATTTGTCTTATGCCTCTTATGCGTTGCCCTACCGCTCATCCGATTACAATGAAACTTCGAATACTTATTACTTGCACTTATTTGTTTCTGTTGATGGAAAAACAAAAACAAAATTCCAACCCTAAAGGCTTGAATAATAAAGTAAGTAAAATAGGATGAATATTATTTACACATTCCTTTATATATCTTTCGATATCAATGAATCTATTCATTTCCGGAAAAAATAAGTATTATTCTTATTTTATTCGAAAATAAATAGTATTCTTTCTATCATTCGTAATCAAACAAGAGAGTTATTTTAAATTTCAAACGATATTTCCAAAAAAAATTCTTCTGCGGTAAATTTTTCTTCTTCTTATAAAATGAGTTTTATAAGAGCGAAAACTAGAGTTTTTAGTGAAAGTAGCTCAAGATAAATCCTTATATTTCGAGAAATATTCCGAATATTGACTACATCTTGGCATCATTTAAAAGCTAAAGGATCAGAACACATTTTGAAATAATAATAAAAAATATTCGACATTTTGAACGATTTTCGAAATTTCGTTTCAAGTGTATTCGTACACCTTAAAAGTGTTATGAATTAGAACTGTAATGAAGCGTATGGATAATTTAAAATCAGTCAGAATTTTCTATTTTTAAACTAAATTGGCAACTGATCTGTGTTCTGACGATCTAAAAATGATTTGCATTTTTCAAGAGAACTTGATGTCAGGAAGTAAACTTCTTTCCTTTTTGAGGTTATGGCTAAATTTTGTAAACGAGCAGTGGTAATAGAAAAATTTAACTGATGGAAATGTAAGCACAAAAAAGAAATAAATGAACTTGATTTGTTAAAAAGTTTACTCGTCTTTCTTGTGAAGAAATTATTTCTAATTAGTGAGAATTTACTGAGCAATGTAGCAACTATATTAATTGTGATTAATCCAATCTGCTCTTCCTCTACTAATGCCTATAATTTTTTCCATAAACTGAATACGTTTAAATAATATGTCACGTTTCGTCTAAGATATTCAAACAATTTAACACTTGAGAGATTTTTTTATAATATTTATTAAGCATGTAATATCCCATTGTGTAAACTAAATATACTACATTATAAAATACGAGAGATATTGGCATGAAAACTTGAAATTCAATCAATAAAAAGATTTCTGAATATACTGCTTTATTTATAATTTTTTCTGAAGTTTCTCTTACAGGAATATATCTTGCAAAGTCTCGTTTTCAGCCTGTAAAGGAAGAAAAATTCACAATTCAGAAG
>JAPMOQ010015963.1:0-17382 GCA_026543055.1 Argiope trifasciata | reverse complement strand
ACGTCCATGTGCCACTTTTTCTCTTTTTACTGAGCTATCGTATCCAGGCCTGTTAGCGTTTTTTGCGGTGTTTATTCTCCGAATTGATCGAGGAACTATTTCATGATTAACTTTCAACTTTTGTGGGAATTTAGTAATATTAGTTTAGTTGAGAATAAGTTATTTTCGTGTACTTATATAAGGCAGTAAATACAGGAATTGTTTATTACGCTGGTTGATTTTTGATCAGTCAAGATCGTGGCATTATAAGAGGCTTACATACATAAAATGGCGTTCAGGGAAATTATCTAAGTTGGCTCCCATCCGTTTTTCAAACTTTTATCCTTGTACTCTTTTTCTGCCCATCCCAGAAGAATGTTATAATATGAAGGGGGACCTGAAATTAAACATAAATAATTATATGTTAAACATTTTTGAATAATATAACTTAGCAGCTCATCAATACATGAAATTGATCTTACACATTCTTAAACCAAATTAAATAATATAACATAATATAAAATTAAATAACATAGCTATTATAAAGGAAAATGTCAATTTAATTAAAATAATAAAGCATTTAAAATTGCGCTTTAAAACGGAATGACCAATAAATCGAAATGTATATTACAAGTAATTCTTACAGTCAGGCTCCCAAGAATGTCAACGAGTATCAAAACGTTTTAATGAAATAACTGTCCAAATTTCTCATTCAGGTAATTAAGTAGTTAAAAATTTACTATATTGTTAGAAATCTGTAATGTTGCTTACCAGCACGCTTAGTTCTATCACTAGAAAAATCGTTTTACGATCAACTCTGTTGGATACTGATCGTATGCCGAATCAATGATCCCAGGGGTTGACTACAAATTTGGGGACCATTTAGAGATTTGACGACAAAATAAATAATACTGGAATCGTCCAAAATTTTGATGATAAAGGTAGTAGAAACCGAGACTTGCCTGATTGTTCAAAAACCTTATCTGCCATGTCTCGGAAACTACAAAAGGTCTTGCGACCGAGTTGGATGCAGTGTTTTGAGTTCAGCTCTGATTAATAGTTGAACGAGCTGTCTTTCTCAGTGTTTCGAGTTGCTTATTATTTTTCGTTGCTCGCGTACTGCTGTTTGCGAGAAATGTTGCTGTGTATTGCTTGTGTTTACTTATCTTCTGCGTATTTGTCATCTGTGCAAGCTTGACTTCAGGTTAATAAAGTTGTCGTTTGTTACCGAGACCCATTGACTGTGCGTCTCCATGCACCCACTACAAGCGAACCAGTATACTTTACAGACTTTGTGTAAGAAGTTCCATAAATTCATTTATATTTATCATTTTGAATTCTTTTTATTTTAATACTGAGTTGAAAATTTAACAATAGAAATATTTCACATTAACTTTGATATACACTGCTATTCAAGAAAACATACTTCAAGTATTCGGAAACATTTTTCCATCGAATTACATTTAAGAAAATAATTCAGTAATCAATAGTGACATATCATTGAAAATGTAAAAAAAAGGATATAGAATACTAATCAAAACCATTTATTTATCGCTGAATACTAAAGAAATTAAAAATCAAGCTTAAATTATTTTAAGAAATGAATTCAAAAATTTTGAAATTAAATAAGGGCGATGAAATCAAAATTTACATTTAAGAACTAAGAAGCGGTACTAAACTTTACTTGGAAAATATTTTGAGTCTCTATAAATATAATTCTGCATTGCATTCAATGAGATTATGTATTGAAAGAGCGAATAAACCATGCAAAAACAACAACATGCTGTTAGGTTAATTATTTAGAGCTAATCATTGTGCAGAAATTAAATGTCAAGTGTATTCAGCTCCAATATACCTCTTTATGAAATATTTTTGAATATATATATTATTGGTAGCATGGTAGCATTAAATGCATAATTCTTACAATTAAAAATAGGAAAATCCGAAACTCCCATCCCAACTAACAAAATTTTGTGTTAAAATACATACTTCTGAACTAAAAAGTTCGGGTTATTATAATTTAAACCAACTTTGCTGAAAAGACATTTTAATTTTTTAAAATTCATTCATATTATTCATTTGCATGTTATATTTCATATCATAGTCAGCAGTGAAATTTTTTCAATAAATTTGAATACAAGTATATTTAACCGTAACATCGATATCAATAAAATATTTAATTAAATTTAACCACATTTCTAAATTAATGTTAAATCAAAGTTATTATCACATTTTATTTATGAAACTTACGTTACTTTGTTTATCCTGCAATAAGCATATGTTTTATTTAAGACATAATTTGCTGTCTCATATTTTTTCTTTTAATTTGAATTCAATTTTTTAAATAATGAGAGCCTAATTCATGTTTTTAGAATTAACAGACATTATGTACTCTAAATTTATACATCATTTAATTTCTGAAAATTATTTTATGTGATTGCTTAATGAAACAGTTAAGTGTAATTAGATTAAAAGAATTTTGAAAGACTAATATTTTGAAGAGAACATTTATGATTCATAACTTTAAAAAATGATCCCAGTTTCTTACATAAAATTCCAATAAAATTTTTTTATTGGAATTTTTTAAAGGTCTGGTTAACTACAGACCTTTGATAGTTTTTTTTTTTTATTCTGCTAATGTTTGTGATTGAAACACACAAACATTAACGTTATGTATGAAAAAACAACCAATTGCATGTTTTGAAACGCAAATGTTATTTTTTATTGTAATAATTTCCAATATTTTTTTTCACTGATAAAATTCATAAATCTCGAATTTTGTGATGATTTTAAAAAATACTAAAATATTGATAAGAATTTGATAATTACAGAATTAAACATATCTAAATAATTAATGTCAACCGAATCGCTTGAAGGTAAAATATAAATGCCAAAAGAAGTGATTTTGTTCATAAATGTTTAGTACAAAAATATAAAATAAATAAAAAAAGTTATGAGTTAGAATTTTATAAAATTATCAACTTTATTATTTAATAATCATCTTTGAGAGCTAACTGCTTTTTCAAAATAAATTGTATTTAATTTCAATAAAAGCTCTTAGACATAATATTATGTTCGTGATTTATGTCCATGACAAAATATTTTTAAACTCATGTTTGTCATATAGGTATTTTAATAATACTACATATATTCTTTTCTTGGTTACATGAGCTTTCCTAATTTAACTCAATCTCATGTCATCATACTATTAAAAGCATGATTGTATGGGATATGAAAATTACATATTCATCAATTTTTTAGAAGGCGTATTAAAAAATAAGATTTGGTCAGGAAATAAGAATTTTTTTTAAATAAAATATTATGGGCTAATTGAAAATAAAAATTGGATTGATTATATTGTTAAGATTTAAGTCTAACCGCGTCGTGTTTGTCTATATCTGATCAGATTTTAAGGTTTTAAATGCAATCTGTTCAGAGGAAAGCTGACTGTTCGGCTATATAAGTTATACTGATAATATACATGATACATATAGTATAAGTTATTATATATAGACAGATAAAATTGGTTCACAGATTAAGCTTTGAAGTGTAGATATGTTTCAAATAGGAACCAAATTGGTTTAGAAGTTGACTGCTTATTGGTCTGTAATTTCACAAGCATATAGTCCTTGCAATTTGAAAATGCAGTGACTAGAATATATGAAATCTGGCATGGGATCTTTTAAACATCAGATTGATTTCAGTCGATTTTAAAAGTAACGCATCATAACCTATGTGTATGTTAAATGATTCTCTTTAATCATCGCCAAAAATCGTTGGCTGAATCTTAAGAATGTTCCAGATTAGATCTTGCGTTTTTAGTATCTGAATCTTTTTTCTTCGTTCTCCCCAAGATTAAGAAACATCCCTCGATATATCTGATATTGAATTCAAATAAGAATGTGATTCTTAACAGAATATCACAATTTTTTTTTAATGTCATGAAAAGACAAAACTTCAGTGCTTTTGTAGCCCTTGAAGGTGGAGAAGGGATTTAAGAAAGTAAGGGCTGTAAGCTATAGCTTGTGCAGTTTACGTGTAAACTCAGCCCTGGGAGGTGTCATTAGAGCAAGTGGTTGGCATGTTTGTTTCTTTTTAAAGAGCCATATCATCTAGGGACAAAACTTGTTATTTTAAGAGAAATATCATTAAGAGAAAAATGTCAATATCAGTGTATTTTTACTTTTTTTTAAAGATAAAATCACATAAAGACAAAAAATTAGCGAATTTATAATTTTTTTTTAAATAAATATTTTTAGAGGACGAATATTTAATTCTATCCTTTCATTACTCCATTGTGCCCGAGTGTATGTGAGCACGGTAACTAAAAATTCCCGTCGGAAAGCCGGAAGGCGGTGTTAAATTCCGTTGGTCTCGAAATAAAAGGAAAAGAAAATTTTATAATTTCCGCGATTTCCTCTTTCAATTTCATAATAGAGATTTGTGATACTGAAACTGAACCGCAAGAGAATACAATTAGTGGAAGCTTTCCAATAAATGTTCATCTACAAAATTTGAAAAATTTGGAGAACGTAGCCTCTGATCCGAGACATTATAGCATGATAATGCTTCATCTGTCTTTATAGTATTTATCAAAATTTAAAATTTATTGAAGCAAGATAACATGCAGACAAAAGAATGTATGTAATGTCATCCCAATACGTTTTACTACACATGCAATAAGCAAAGCAATGGAAATCATTCATATGAAATATACTTGTAGATATTTTTCAAAACTTATTAAATTTAAACAATCATATGGAATTGAAATTTAAATAATTGAAATGCTGTATTTCTTTAAAGTGGAATAAAAACTAATTATAAGCTACAAAGTTAATAAGGAAAACGTTAATCTTCCAATTAACTTGTAATTAGAATCGAACAAATAAGGTATTTTAATAGAAACCTCAGAATAACTCGTTTTACTGAGCAACAGTTAATCAAGAAGCCCCTACATGTCAAATTTAGTAATTGTATATTCGTTGGTCTGCTCTATTTTGAATTATTTTTATATTATTAATGTCGTATAATAAAGCTTCATGCTAATTTATTTATATTATCCAGTATTTATAAAGCTTATAGTTGTCTGTTGTCTATTTATATATCAAAAGCTATTGTTTGCATCGCAGTTTCATCTGCGATATGTAGTTTAGTTTAGTTATATTAACGTCCCGTTTTAAAGCAACACGAGGGCTATTTTGGGACGGACCTCGTAATTTTGAACCAAGATCAGATGACGAGGACGACACCTGAACTGACTCCCCCCTCTCCACAGCACACCACACCAACGGGAGGACGTTTGGCCTGACAGATTTAACGTGCAAGAGACCCCCTCACATGACGGTTCTTCAGTGGAATCGAGTTTTGAAACTGAAATCCTCCGGTTCCGAAGCCGAGACCTTACCATCAGGCCACCGCGACCCTTCTGCGATATGTAAGCCAATAAAGAAGAAAAATGCATTTTTGAGGGTTTATTTTGTTTTTAGAAAAATAGTCTCTGCTAATAATAACGATGAATGCGTGAGTGTGTTTGTGTTCTGCTGAATTATCCATTAGATCCAGAGCTATCAAATTCGATACAAATATATTTTGGAATGGTAAAATTCGTAAACCAAAGTGAATTTTTAGAAAATTTTCGAAATTTTGTCTGGTTTATTTTTATTATAACTCTAGAAAATATTACAGTTCAAATATTATTTTTGAACAGTCTTAAACATATGGGGAAATTATGTAGTTGCTTCTAATCCCAGGTGGTATAGCTGCGCTAAGCCACCTCCATGAAGCCAAAGATCTCTAAAAAGTTAAAAAACAATAGCAAATCCTTTAGAATATCAAAAATAGTGAAATGTAAACATTTAAGAATATGATTGGGGGAGGCTTGATCTGCCTTGCACCAAGGACATTCAATAAAGATCCTCCATCCGTACTGGAATATGAGAGATTGGAAATTATGTTTTTAATCGTTATTGACTGGAATATTGAATTGAAGCGAACTTGATTCCATAAAAAATGCTCAGATGTACAATGAACAGAATGCATGTGTCCATCAAATCAGCATGGTTTTAATTAAAAGCATTTTCTTTAATTAATCCTGAATATTTACTTATAAGTAAATTTGACAAAAATTCTCAGCAAACCAATAGTTCAATGAAAGTGGCTGGTAAAAAATTAATCTTTTAAGCAGGCAAAATTTTAGAATTTCCTGTTAAACTTCGCTTGTAGTCCTTTCCTAAAGTAGGGTTTATATTCAGCCAATTGTAATCCATCCAGCAAGACTACAAATAGGTAGAAATTATACAGCAGTAAATACTTGTCCGGTCGGGATAACAACTTGCTATTTTCCACTCTTTCAACGCATAGGCAGTTTTCCTTTTGTGCATGCATGAAGTTTTATAACTGGTTGAATGTAAACACACATTTAATACTAAAGTAAAGCCAAGCAACATGCATGGCATTGGAGAAGCTTTTTATCATAAAACTATTTTAAAATTTTATTTTCTAGCCATGGTTATTGCCTTAACTTATTCGCAATTGCAACAGCTCGAATAGAAATGGTATTTTGATCAGGTCAGATGGATGACTGGGAAGAAAACAAAGTTTTTTTATTAATAACTGAAATCCCCTTATTACAGGCGAAAGTGCAAGATTTTAAACACCTCTACTGTACCATACAATCCCTTAATAATACCCACTGTATTAAAATAATGTTTCATTTTAAAACTGCGTTCCACCTAATATTTGAACTCGTGATTTCCCGAGGACTGGGGAGGATTTTCGTCGTTTAATAATGAATTTCACAACTTATTTCTTCGTAAATACCTAGCAAATTTCAAACTCTTGATCCTAATAATTAAGAAGTTTGTGGATGAACCAATTAGTGAGTTACATTTGACATTTATGTATACAACGACTGGTGTAATAATACCACTCAGTACTACCAGATAGACAATTTTGTAAAAAATCAAATTAAGATATTGTTTTTCATCCCAATTTAAGTAACCTATAGGATACCTTTTTTTATTCTATTGTCTTGAGAATGATTCCAGGGCAAATTGCTGCTACAGATTTTGTAAAAGAATTTCACCTGAAATATTTACTTTTCAGAGACTATCCATGCACTCTAATTGTATACTCATGCACTAGTTCAGCTTTCTGCAATTTGTCCTAAAATGTACACTTTAAAGCAAAAGCGAAAAATATGTAAGGTTTAATATAGTCTGAAAGTAATTGAACAGTACTTATATTATACATGTACCATAATAAAATTAGCACTTCAAATAAATTTTGTTTACAGATTTAAAAAAAAACATAACTACAATAAGAAATTAAGATTTGAAACTGGAAGAGATATGGAAATATTTTATAAGCTTGATTGCATAATTCTAAGAAGAAACAAAAACGTTTCGTTTAAAATTTACTCTTTAAAATCTGTATTTCGCCAAGGAAATTAAGTCGCTCTATCGCCAATACTATACCTATATTCAGTCGCGTTTCTAAATGCAGCAATTTGATTAAAATTTAAAATTTGAGTATAATTATTTGATTAAAATTTAAAATTTAGAGTATAACACTGTCAATTCGACAAATTCAAACATTTTCCTCTACCTAAAAATCATTTCTAACCATTAAGTCCTAACATGTTGTTTGATTGAGATTACCGATGACCAGCATCTGATTATTTCAGCAGCTTAAAGTAAGGTAAGTAACATTCAAAGGAGACTGATATTTGAACTATCGATCATTGCTATCGGTCATATTCAAATTTAATGTACTATATAAAGTGAAAGACGTGGCTTTCTGCATAAAAAATATCTAATTGTGAGGGGGAAAAGAAGAAATTTCTCACTTTATTTGAAATTTCCCTGCATTCCATTGCTTAAGAGAAAGACTCTTAAGCCAAAGACTCTTAGACTCTTTTCACAAAACGGCCAGAGCGAACATCTTCAAAATGCTAAAGGAAGATTGATGCCAATTCAAAGGATGCAAAGCAAATGTTCTTCTCTACAAAATAAATGTTAATAGCAATAAAAATAATCTGACAAAAAGAGGATATAAAGATAAAACCAATATTCTTAGGTAAAAATGGTAAGGAGGTTCTTGTGAGAAACCGAAGAAGAAACAATTCTTGTGAGTACATAGTTTCCAATTGACTTTCATCAAGAATATAAAATAATTGTAAATAAAAAAGCACTTATTAAACAGTACCCTTAATAGTTAAAAAATAAATAGAAATTTTTATTTAAAATGTTTTTCATTTTTTATTATAAATTATTATTAATACGTTATGAAATATCAAGATGAAATTTTGTTTTTCAAATAATGCAAATAACAATGAATTAAAATTTAAGTAAATTGATTAATCAATTCATGAATAAATTTTGGAAAAACTAAAACAGTGCATAATCACAGAGAATGCAAATTTCTGTACAATTTCAATATTCTATTAAATCAAGAAACAAGTGAAAATTCCATTAGAAAGAGATATTTAATTAATTATTTTATTGAGAATTCTATTACAAAGTACATTTGAAAGATAAATAAATAATGCACATCAAATGCGAGATTTATATATAAAAATATTTTCCAAATTTAAATCAAAAGTTTTACTATTTTGATATTTCAAAGAAACTATTTCGAAACTCAACTCTGCTTGAATTTCCCGCGCTTATTCTTATACTTATTGCATTGGAACGAAAAAATACTCTAACTCTTTCTTTTCATCTTAATATTTTAAAAATCTTCCTTTACTAATTTTCCTTTTGTCGTGAACATCCAATGATAGTTTATTCTGTATAAATTGACAAATCTATCAAAACAATAGCACTTTTGTAAGCAAGTAATGCAAATCAGGAGGAGTGGTATCTCCACAAGTTTACAGCATACTCTGTAATAATCCAAGTATGTCTGAGAGCGTGTACTTTCCGTTTGAATTTAATATTTTTTCTGAATCTGTTATGCTTTGGAGATTAATCTTAATTATGTATTAATAGTACCAAAAAATTGTACGTAAAAATACGTATATAAAATTCGTGTTTTATATACGTTTTTCACCACCAAATGAAACCAAAATTTGACACAAAATTGTATTTTTAGTCCTAAAATTTTATATATTTAATATTTTTATATATAATGCAAAATAAATATATAAAATTTATAATTTTATATCTATACTTATAATAAAGCTCAATGTGTGTGTGTGTGTTGGCGCTTTACAGGTCAAACCATTAGACCTACAGCTACCAAATTTGGTACATGTATACCTCGGAGGCTGGGAATGTGCACCTCGGAGCCTTTTTTTTGAATTTTTAATTAGAATTAGAATTAATTAAAATTCAAGTGAAATTTCGACGTTTTTCCGCTGTAACTTCCAAAAATATTATCGCACAAACATGATTTTTACATCAATTTAAAGATTAAAAAATTAGCTTTCTAATGGTATGTGTTTTAATGTATAACTTAAGCCTCTATTTTTAACGAATTTTTAAAGAAATATTTTAACCATGTTTTTTTAGCACGTGACTGGATAAGATAAAAGAAAACAATGAAGGAAGTTCAAATAAAAAAAAAAAACTATCATCGTAAATCAAGTCTAAAGAAATGCAACTTTTAGCACGTGACTGGATAAAATAAAATAAACATAAAATGTGATATTTTCTAAAAAAATAAATGCAAAGCAAAAGTTTTTATAATCGTTTGCAAAATCTAAATCATTTATTCAACAAATCTTCTTTATTTACGGTAAAACTGTTTGAATACAGACAGGATATGCACTGAAATTCCGACTTAATGGCATATTTCTATAATCGTTTGCAATATCTGTATCATTAATTCAATGATTTTTTTTCCATAATAAAATGTGATAGTTTCTAAATAAATAAATGCAAAGCAAAGGTTTCTATAATCGTTTGCAAAATCTAAATCATTTATTCAATTTTTTTTCTTTTTCGCTTTCTTTTAAAAAACATATTTAATATTTTGGTAACATCACAGAAAAAAATATTCTTAACTTCAGGCCAATCAATGCCCGGAATTACTTCAAGGCTAATGAATATGTGACTTAATTGAAAATTTTAGAACGCATTACTCATGGCGAACTAGCTGGTCGCCAAAGGCGGCTAGTTATTTATATATTATATATCATATATATTATAATTTATAATTCATTAATTATATATCACGCAAAATTTTATATATTTAAAACAGTACGTTTTTGAATAATCTCGTGTACATGATTCTGAAAGTAAAGAACGGCATATGATCAACTTTTGATGGAATTTGATTGATATCTGCACTACAGATTTTTAATCTGTAAACATAATCTTATCTATCTAGCTTTCTTCGTTTTGCAGTAATCGTGTTGACTCATATTGGAATAGCCGGACACTGACTTTCTCTGATCAGATTTTACTCAACATTTGACAGAAATCTGCGAATTTGCTGTGAAAACCTCATATAAATTTCAACGGTCTTGCTCAAAGCAATTTTGAGTTATCCGTGTCACAAATAAATAGACGGACATTTTCTGAAAATGTATTTTTCGAATTCAAGGATGTCTAAAACGTGGAAATTCGTCAAAATCTCTTATTTGATTTTCTTTATGATTGCTATGCTTTCCCTATGCTACTTAAAAGAGAAAGTAGAAACAATGCAAAATAGTGATAAGAGGGGAATTTCAGTAATTTGAAGCTGCCACAAAATCCCGATTTGTCCAAACATTTGAAGTTAAAACAACTATTAAAAATTTAGCAAGAGAAAATGATGAATTTTAAAATAAAATTGGTGGATTGATACATTCATTTTATTTAACAATTTTAATAAATATCATTTAATGATTTATTAAATTATAAAGTTTTTATGAATAATGAAATATATTTGTTGATAGAAACTTTAATAAATTTATAATACTTATAATAAACTTATTTAAATCTTTCTTTCATTCAGAAATGAAGAAAATAATTTTTTAATTGGATACATTAAATAGCAATCAAGTGCTCGTAAGTATTAAAGGCCTAAATTTTTCTTATATTTATAATCACTGTGAAATGAAGTACAAATATAATTTTTGAGGAAAATAACTTAATTTTTTTAAAAAAAATTATAGTTTGAAAGTTTTATTTTAATTTAATTTAATTTTTTATAATATATTATATTTTTTATTTTAATTCGTCTGTAAGATGTTGTTTTAATATTATATTAATAAGAAATTCTAGGTGCGAAGAAAAAAAAGTCAAATTGCTGAAGAAAGAATTAGAATGAAACAAGATTAAATTCAGATTTGCCAAGTTATGATTTGGACATAAATTTATTAGGGCCTGTTCACTTCGTACCTCTTTTGAACAAATGTTGAAAAAAAAATTCAAAGGCCGCCTGACTAGTTTGCCAGCTTTTCTGACTGCAAATGGATCCACAAACTTAACAAACAAGACGGTACGGATCATCCCCTCCCCGCTGGTGGATGTGTGTGTGTGAGAGAGAGAGGGAAAAAAAGAGAACTTGTTCTTTCAGAGAGTTGCTAGAATTTCCCGTGGCTTTTCTCAAACAAATAAGCAAATAGTTACAAATTCTATGTTATTGTACAAACAAACAAATTCTTCTATGCAAGGTTGACAGAGAAAACCATCCAGATTTTTTTTTAATGTCTGCTGAGGTCCGCGATTGAGAGAAAGAAAAACTACCCATCTATGCAAGAAGCGATGATCTCTGCAAGAGATAATCTAGTGGAGTGTTTTGATTTTCTTCTTTTCCTTTTTTTTTTTTTTTTTTTTTTTTTGCAGTTTGTAGAATTGATAATTACAAAAAATATACATAGGAAGATATATGAATTAAATTTGAAAAATTTTGCATTTAATTTTCTAAAATTAAATTAGTGCTGGTTTTATTTTGAATAAGTTCAAGTACATTCTCTGGACTGAGGCTCGCTGAGCTTGAAAGCAATTACTGCAATGGACTAAAGGTGTCATTTTATTAAATATAGATTATTTAAAATTTGGTAGTTTTTTCCCCTATTTCGTTTTCTTTTGCATATATAGGAAATTATTTCGGAATATTTAAATTTAAAAAAAAAGCAATTAAATCCTAAAGGAGAGGAAGGATAAATTTTTATTGGTTTGCTGCTGTGTAATTTCTGCACATGCATGATTTTATTGGAATCATAATTGGCTAAATGTAAACCCACATTCGAATGGCTGAATCGATGAACTTCCACTGAAGAGATTTTACACAATATTTGATTGAAATCTGTAAATTTGGTGTTAGTAGAGTATATCAAACTTCAACTGTCTAGCTTAAAGCGTTTTTGAGTTATCTGTATCTCAGAGAGACGGACATTTTTTAACATGTCTTTTTTCAGGGAGGTTTAAAGAGCGGATATTCGTAAAAATCTCGAGTTCGAATTTCTTTGACAATTACAATAATTCTTTACTATGTATACGAGAAAGTAAAAAGGACTGTTTACATTATCACCTACCCAGAGACAGCATTGTATCAGGTTTCACTTACAAGGAATATAATGTTGAGATCCATTTCTAGATATTGAAAATAATTTTCATCCGATAATAGATTGACGGGGACATTTTTAAAATTACAATATCCTATCTTCATTGAAATAATAGATTCTTATCTAAACAATCCATTTTTATATAAACAATCTAATGTCAATCCTGATGGGAAAAATTTCCCCTTCCTTATATCCTTCTGATGTAAGTTTAGCTTAGTTATATTAACGACCCTTTTTAAAATAATACTAAAGCTGTTTTAGGATAGATTTCGTAGTTTTGGACCACGATCAGATAATGAGGATGCTACCTGACCTGGCATCCTCTTCTCCAAGTTTCCACACCATAATGGGGGGAAGGGAGCAAGTTTTGGCATCGGCGAATTTAACGTGCACCCTACCCGCTTATACGACGATTCTTCAGTGGTGTCTGGTCTAGAATCTGAAACCCTGCTATTTCGAAGCGGAGACCTTACCAACAGGCTATCGCATACCCTATCTGATGTAAGAAATATTCTGAAAAGATTTAGCATCATTTTAAATACTATCACTGCAAAGCTACTAAGAAGTAAAAATTGAAAATCTAGGATTCTTGCATTAAATGAATAATTTTGTGAATAGAAAATTAGTATTTAGTAGTTCGAAAACAGTTTTTTTTTTTCATAATCTTTGATCTTTCATTTCAGTGATTGAACGAGCTGTTGCATGAAAAAACTTATGAGTATTTAAAGATCACCCCTATTATTAGTGATGTCTGTAAAATCTTTTGTTTGGCTCATTAAATCCACACAGGATGGAACGATGGTGAATCTCAGATGCCTTTTGGACTCGTGCGCATTCTGCGTGGAAGGCCTATTTTCCCCATATGGTTGGGTAGCTTTGGAGAGCTTCAGCATGTTTGGATTAGTCGGCATGTCCCGTTGATTTATATCGTGCTTCATATTCTTTGTTTTGAGGGTTTCCGGTTTCCTCAGATAGAAAATTGCCATCTTTATTTCGAAAGCAGATTGCATAGGTCGAAAGCTACAAAATAAAATATTAAACTCTTCATAAATAAGAAGTTTGAGAAAACAAATTATCTCGATGTAATATTTCGACAAAAATTTCAAAAATGAATTAAAAATTAACATAAAAAGAAATAAACTCCAATCTTGAAATTTATTCCCTAATATCTTGGAAATCCTAATTGATTCACAAAATACTTGGTTGTTCTTTGATTCTGATTCCACTTCTGCTTTCATGGTCTGAGGCTATATATCACTTAGAATTTTCACAAAGTAATCTGATGGCACAAATAAGTACACCAAGTCTGGGTTTGATGTGGAGACAGGATTTGGCGAATATGGTTGTTGAGCCGTGTTCTCCTTTTACTCAAATAACATCAACTACTTTGTTTGATAATATTGTTTTTAACGAAGACTTGATAATTAATCTTACAATATACAACAGAAATCCAAAGTTGTTGAGCCATTTAGCCTTCGAAGTCATTGGTGATATCTTCGATCAAGCCATGAAAATCTACACTGATGGAAGCAACATGGAATCTGGGAGAACTGGATGTGGCATATTTTTAAAATCAATTAAAGGAGAATCGAGACATTGTTTTAGAAACCCACACTTTAGCTTAGTTTTTCATTTGAACTTCTTGCTATTAACGAAGCTTTGGATTTCGCCTTGGAGAGGGATAATCCCCAAATTAGAATCCTCAAAGATAGCAAGAGCACAATACAATGTTTAAAGGACTGATAACATATATGTTTACTTATTAGCACAAAATATTATACGATGCCTTCTCATTGATATTCAGTATTTTGAATGGATCCATATTGTTGCAAACCTGAAATGTTGCTTCCCAGCATAGTTGGTTCAATCACTGGGAAGGCGGTTTAACGATCAGCTCCTTTGGGTGCTGATCGGCTGCTGCGTCAGTGATCTCAGAGCTTGGCGACCATTTGATGACTTTGTGACGACTTCGGAAACAAAACAGATATTACTGGTAACTTTCAAAATTTTAGCAATTGAGCCAATACAAAGGTGCACGCCTGACTGGTCCAGAACCTTCTCTGCTCGCCTCCCAAGAACTATAAAAGACCGGAAGTCTCAAGCCATAGTCAATTGCGTATAGAGTCATTGAAAAGAGAGAGAAGCAACGGCGAATAATTTGGATCAGTCCTATGAAGAGAAAGTGTTGTGTGGAAATTAAGCGATTGCTGTATTGAGCTGTGTGCCTAGTTCTGGTGTTTCATCGAGTCCTGTGAGGAGTAGCCGTTCGTATAAAAGTGAATAAGCAGTGTGACACATATAAAGAGATAAGACATTGGTGAATTGCAGACGTTTGAAGAGACCGTAGAGTGAAGCTGCGTAGATTCCCTCCTTCTGTTAAATTCTGTCTGGCCGCTTTATGTACTACATTTGTTATTATTACTGATTAATACTTGAAGGCTGCTATTTGTTTTAGAGTGCTGCTGTGTGTTGCTTGTATTCATCTCGGCTGTATATCTTTGAATTGATAGTTTGCGCCTTCGTGTTTAATAAACATCGTTGCTTGTTACTAGAGGACTGTGTTTCTTCATAAACCAACAAATCGGAAAAGAACTCCTAAAAGTATCCGTAACAATCTTATATTCGATATTATTACAACCACCAAACACACTTTTCATCTGTGTGTGTGTAAAAAGTAAACACTTAAATTTCTAAATCGTGCATGTCGTATATTTAAAGCCTGAAAAGTTTAAACCTCAACTGAGTAATAACATATTCGGAAAAAAAATATTTTTAGTATCAACATTTGAGAACTACATGTAATTTAACATTAGAATTTGGTTACATTTAATTCAACGATATTTAAATTTAAAGGATTCGGTTCATAGTAATGTTTTTATAAGATCAAATGTTAAGTTAAATCATTACCAATGTCAGGAAAAAAAATCTAAAAGTTTTTTGGTCTTATTTGGTATTAATATTCCTTGTTCTTAATATACCTATTATTTGTTTGAGGATCGCGAGTCTAATACTTTTCGATGATTATGGTTCATAAAAGTGTGGTACACAGAAATATTAGCGATTAGTACTCCTCTTAATTCTATAAATAATTTGAGCTTACCGAATTGTTGAATATAAACTCCTCCTTCTACACCTTTTTTTTGTTCTTTTTTTATGATGAAGGAGTAAATAAGCAATTTAGCATGGAACGCCACGATGTCTCTTCATCAATTTTTCGTTGAAAAAATAAAACTTCCGCGCTCTTTAAGAGGTCAATGTTTTTAACATTTTAATTTATTCACAGTGAGAGGTGTAAGTATGTTTGTACTTGCTGTTTTGATGAACTTCAACATAATATGAAACGACAATTTCTGGTAGTTCGTGCTAATATACATTTTTTCAACGGTAATCCGTTCTTAGTATGTATTGGATTCCATGATCGCTTTTATAGGGGAATCAGCCCTAATAATCAATTTTATTAAATATTTTAATGTCTCAGATAACATATTACTATCTTTTGGTTTAATTGTTCTCTAATTAGAAGTTTTGTTATTATTCGATGATTAACTTTCGAGTTTTTGAAAGATAATCTTTTGAAGGTTTGAAGTTCAGATAAAACTTTTCCAGAAGAGATTTATTTTTCTAGGATTGACAGGTCAGAAAATAAGCTATAAATAGTATTGGGTTGTTCGGAAAGTCATTTCGTATTTTTTTGTCAAAATGAAAAGAAATTTTCGTTTAATGAATAAATTATTTATTAAATTATAAAATTGCCATTCTGGTCTAATACCTTTTGCCATATTTTTGGTAGTAACATGATTACACGCTCATAAAAGTTTTGGTCTTTGCTGTAAAAAAAAACTGATCGAGGTGGTTTTTGGCCCCCTCATTTGAAGGAAAAATTTTGCAAATCAGTTCTGGTACTGATGTACTGTTAACACATCTTCTCCACACATATTGGCTAATTTATTTCTGGCTTGAACAGCATTTTTACCTTTTATAGCAAAAAAGAAAAAAATGACGAAAATGCTGTTTATTGCTCTCCATATTTAAAAGGGCACCATCCAAAAACTACTGCGAAGAATCAGCTGCACTTTTTCACACTCAAGCCTTGCTATATCAGCTCTTAAAACAAAAAATGATTTTGCGGTTTAAGTATGAAATTGGGTGCGAAAAATGCAATTAAATCCTTTGTCAGGAAAAAACGAAATTACTTTCGGAACAACCTAATAAAATATAATAATAATGAATTTCAAAAACTTCAACTGTAAAGATAGAATTAATGAAATATTTTCGATAAACGAAGGATTCTAATAAAAAATTTTTTTAATCATTATCATTCGTTTTAAAATGATACCAAAACAAAATTCGAGAAATTACAATAAAAGAATTTGATAATTGATTATATTTTATTTCAGAAAAATCGTTTAAATATAGTTTGATATCCATATTTTTCCAATTTGTCTGAAATCAACATTACATTTTAAAATTATTTTACTACAGCTTAATGTGTATACTCCCTCTTTCTAATAGAAAATAGTCCATGACATCAAGATACTGTTAAAAATGTAAATGTGTGACATCTATATTATAAGCTTTGTGATATTGTAACTTCACTTTTTTACCGTTTCGTAAATCACAGAGATTTTAGACAAAATTAACCGCCTTTGGTTGTTTGACTTTGTAAACTGTTAAATGATTTATAAAGAATTCACACATACACATAAGCACATACAACACACATGTGTGCTTGCATGTATGTATGTATACATGTATATATGCATATATACATATAACTGACCTTCTTATACGATGTGGCCGAAAATATGAAGTCAGCAGAATCAGTTTACTGTAAATTAAAAAGTATATGTATACTAAATCCTCGTTAAGTCAAACTCAAGAGACAAAAACAAATCTGATGACTCAAA
>JAPMOQ010015958.1:437534-496694 GCA_026543055.1 Argiope trifasciata | reverse complement strand
TCTCTGCTTGCTCAACAATGATGAAAAGACATATTTCCATGAGCCCACACGTACTTTCCATAGTCTAGACTTGGCCATATGTTCTCCTGAACTTCTGCCATTGCTAACCTTTACGGTTAGCAACAATCTATATAATAGTGACCATTTTCCTATTATCGTCTCCCATGCTGATAGTAGCGGTGCGACTTCTCGCCCGCCACATTTTCTATTCCAGCGGGCAGATTGGACTGCTTTTAGACAGCTGGCAGTGATCACTGAATCTATGGTTAGTACGGCAAACATTACGGAAGCAACACGTCTCACCGTTGAAAGCATTTTAAATGCGGCAAACATCTGTATCCCAAAATCCTCCTCACGTCCCCGAAAATTTTGTAAACCTTGGTGGAACGAAGCCTGCCGTGACAGTTATAAGAACCAAAAACGACTTTGGAATAGATTTCGCAGGTATCCTACGACAGAGAACGTAGTAGCTTTTAAAAGAGCCAAAGCCATTGCACGTTGTACTCGTCGTCGATGTCAGAGGGAATCGTGGATTAGTTTTGTTTCTTCCATCACATCAAATACTTCTAGTAAAACCTTGTGGAAGAAGGTAAAGGCTGCTAATGGTATATATAACGAGTCAACTATTTCTATTTTAAATACAGGAAATATGAAGTATTTCGCTCCATTAGACATAGCAAATATTCTCGGTCAAGCATTTGCGCAAGTTTCTTCTACCGATTCTTACAGCCCTACTTTTCTGGCGATTAAGAATCGTGCGGAACGGTTGCCTTTGCGCTTTAATGACCGAGATACCTCTCCTTACAACTGTAAGTTTAGTATGTATGAATTGGAAACAGCATTATCAAATACCCACGATACCAGTCCCGGACCAGATGGAATTACTTATAACATGCTTCGCCATTTAAATTCAGTTTCGCTTTCCAATCTGTTGTTGCTATTCAACAGAGTTTGGACTGAGCATACATACCCCGCTCAGTGGCACGAAGCTACTGTAATTCCTATCCTAAAAACTGGCAAAGATCCATCTAACCCTCTGAGTTACAGACCGATAGCACTAACGAATTGTCTTTGCAAAATCTTCGAGCGTATGGTAAATGCCCGCCTTATGTACGAATTGGAGAGACAAGGATACATCTCCCCGTTGCAGAGTGGTTACCGCAGAGGTAGATCGACCTTTGATAACCTCGTATTGCTGGAAACCCAGATACGTAACACATTTGTTAGGAGGAATCACCTTGTCTCAATATTCTTCGATATTGAGAAGGCGTACGACCGCGCATGGCGATATGGCATACTTTCTACGTTGTTTAAATTTGATTTTAGGGGAAACTTGCCAATCTTTTTACAGAACTTTTTATCTCATCGAATATTTCGTGTCAGAGTTGGTAATTTTTATTCTGATTCTTTTATTCAAGCTGAGGGAGTTCCACAAGGAAGCGTCCTCAGTGTTACACTTTTTATAGTTCATTTGAGTCAGGTTTTATCTGTTTTACCATCATCTGTTCATGGAACTCTTTACGTTGATGACTTGCAGATCTCGTGCCAAGGCAGCAGCATAAATCTCATTGAGCGTCAATTACAGAATGCAGTTAATAAAGTAGTAGCTTGGTGCAACAGTAATGGGCATGCAATCTCTCCCGAAAAGAGTAGGTGTATTCACTTCTGCCGAAAACGAATAATTCATCCGGATCCAAATATCTATATTCAAAATGTACTTATTCCTGTGGTGAGTGAAGTGCGGTTTTTGGGAGTGATATTCGATAGAAAACTTACCTTTCTTCCGCATATTTTGAATCTGCGGAAGAGGTGCGAGAAAACGTTAAATATATTAAAGGTACTTTCCAGAACATCATGGGGTGCTGATCGAACCTCCCTTCTCCGTATTTATCAGGCAATCCTTATCTCCCGGATAGATTATGGGTGTATGGTGTATGGCTCCGCACGTCCGTCTGTTTTGCGGCGGCTGGATACCGTCCATCATTGTGCACTGCGCATTTGCTCTGGTGCTTTCCGTACGTCTCCAGTTGAAAGTCTCCATGTTATATGTCACCAAATACCGCTTTCCTTAAGACGAAAGAAACTGTCAACTTTATTTTATTTCCGAACAAAATCTGTTCTAAATCACCCACTAAACGAAATTTCCCCGCCGGTTGGCCTTCGTCGACTTTATAATGCTCGCCCATCTCATATCCTGCCATTTTGTGAGAGAGCGAGATTGCTCCTTCATGATTCAGACCTTAATATTGTTCGTATTAAAGCTGTTGCCACTTTTAGTTTTCGACCTTTGGATATTCCACAGTTTTCTTTCTTGAAATTCGATAAATCCCAAAATTGGGTTTTTTTCGATAAATCCTCAACTGCACCAGTGGTTTTCCAACAACTATTTTTATATCATCGATATCTGTATTCTTCTTTCATCCCAATTTTTACGGATGGCTCGAAATCAGATGGTTATGTTGGTTGTGGAGTCGTTTTTACATCTGGTACACTGAGTCATCGCCTTCACAGTTCCTGCTCTGTTTTTACTGCTGAATTAGTGGCAATTTTCTGTGCTCTCCAGAATATATCAAACTCAGGTCAGCGTAAATTTATCATCTATACCGATAGCAAGAGTGCTTTGGAGACACTTTCAAATTACCAAAATCAGATGCATCCTATTGCGCTCAAAATTTTATTCACCTTGCAAAATTTAAAAAATGATGACTTCCAGATTTTTTTTCTGTTGGGTGCCGAGTCATGCTGGCATCTTGGGAAATGAGACGGCGGACTTGGCCGCAAAATCTGCAACAACCTTCTTAAACATAGGTATTCCCTATTGTGACATTAAAAGGTCCATTAATCATTACATATATTCTGACTGGCAAAAGTCATGGGATTTACAGATCCAAAATAAACTACATTCCATTAAAACTGATATTTTTCCTTGGCCTGTTCATCCTATACGCGAGATGGATGTTAAATTGACTCGTCTCCGTATAGGACATACGCGTTTCACTCACAAACACCTAATTTTTGGCGAAACCGCCCCTGTGTGCAACAGCTGCCAAGTTCAATTTACTGTTCATCATATTTTAACTGACTGTCCTGTTTTTAATACTTATCGTTCTCGTTGTTTTACCACGTCTTGTTTTACAAGACTTGGTGGGTGAGAAAAACCACCCAAATGTTTTTAAATTCTTGAGAGCTATTGGGTTTTTTACGTACATTTAGTTTCTTTTTAACCTTGTTGGCGTTAAGCATTGTTAATTAAGTTCTTGTTTTTTACGTCACTATATAAAAATAATAAGGCTCATAGATTTAAATTTCAAGATACTAAAAACTTTTGCACATCCATTTCATAGTTTTTGTCTTCTGGCATCTGTGCTATTCATTTACAAATGAATTTTTTTTTAAATATCTTTTATTTTTTACCTTTTGATTGGCGCAGTATGGGCAAGTTTGGCTTTTGTGCCATTAAAACTCAACTACCTACCTACCTACCTACCTTTTGATATAGGCTAAGTCGTTAGATCTTTAAGAGCTTAATATTAAAAATGTAATTTGAAGTTGGTTCCTTACTGTAAAACTGCCTTAGGTGAAATTTTTCAACAACACAGTGGTGAAAAGATGTTAGAGAAGGGTGTCGGTAAGTTCTTTGAGGACTTCTTAAATTTTGTCGGGTCTATTTGGTATAAAAATTTTCATAATGCATTTTTTTTGGTATCATTTTCATTTCCAATCATCTTTGATTAGGAAAAATTGTTTAGCCTTCATGCTTTTTAAACTAAAATTTATTAATAAATTTTAATTAATTGAATTTCTTTTAATTCCTAATTAATCTTTTTTTTTAATTCCTGATTTTTCATAATTCTAATAGACACAAATATTTTCGGATAAAATCGGTCTATTACGATAAGTTTAAGAAGCTCTAATGATATAAAAATGAAGAGTTAGTAAATTATATCACGGAATAAAAGTGCCAGGGGATAATTCTATCGGTAAGTAAAATTGTAATTTATAGATTTTTTTTATCATTATTGGATTATTATTTCCCCCCTTATTTGTAATTTAAAGGGTTATAATTTTATTAAAAAATGATATTTGTTGAAGCAAATTGTTTATACGCAAAATAATTTTTAATTTTCATTAGTAACCCATGTACAGGATCTTGCTTCTGTTAAACTGTTTAAAATTTTAATATTTATTAAATTCTTATTGTTTCAAATAAAAGTATTTAGCCTTCCAAACACATTATTTATTGAAGGAGGTTATTTTCGGAGCTCTTCGTGTTAAACAGAAAACGGAGAAATTTCAGAATCATTATTTTGAATATCCTGTTTTAATTTCAAAATTGAATTCCTAGTTATACATAATTCATTCATTTCATTACATATTGAGATCATTTCTTGTTTTGAAATAGGGTAATTTAAAAAAAGCTATAGAATGATTGAAACGCTCCTGGTTTGGTCCGTAATAGTTCCGTTGGAAACGTTATCAATTTACGCACATTAATTTTTATTTTGAGAAGAGATTATCTTCT
Organism: Argiope trifasciata; assembly: GCA_026543055.1. Taxonomy (NCBI): domain Eukaryota; kingdom Metazoa; phylum Arthropoda; class Arachnida; order Araneae; family Araneidae; genus Argiope; species Argiope trifasciata. The sequence goes on along the minus strand of JAPMOQ010015958.1, from coordinate 492,172 downwards.
GATACACTAAATTTGTTAAAATTTTGTATGCGTAGTGGAAAGTCCATGTGCAATATTTTATTCGTTTAACCCTTTGCAATTTTGAATTCTCGTATTTACATGAGTATGGGTATAGTCTTTCCTTCCGCAATTTTTGAATAAAATTATGCACATCTAGTCACAAACCACAAAAAAATAAAATACTAATGTTTATATATCCTTACAGAATAATCTTGAAATCAATCGCCATTTTCCTACTAAATTATATAGAACTCTGCAGAGATCAATGCTTTAAAGGAACTATAAAAGCTTTTTACAACTGAGCTTCTTAAAACTAAAATTTATTAGCCCTTTCATTACTAAATGTCCTGACAGGTCTCCGATATGATGTCATTGTCACTTTGAATGGTTTTGAATACTCTCGGTAGATTAGTGTTCATTGCTTTCCGTGAGTATTACAGCTCAAGTTTCTTAGATTTTCTTTATTAACGCCAACCCTTACGTAATGGAATGTACGAAAAATACATAAATATGTACCTATAATGTAATATTAATTTAAAATAGCTGTATGTTTTAGCGATTTACAGTTAGATGATTTGTAACGAAAATTTTGCTCCATGCTAAAATGTTTATCTACATTTTTACACACTTTTTTAATTAAAAAGTTTATCTTGATCTTATATAACTAATGCAAATACAGATATGTGATGGTTGTTTACATTAATTATTTCTTTCCTTCCAAAATGGAACTTCTGTGGGAGCCCGTAAACTGCAAGTTACCAAGGTTGTCTCCATTATTAAGAAATTCAAGTCATCCAGAAACTCCAAGTATTTCAATAATTACACAGGCCTTTTGTGATAATGGATGATGTCTGGAAACCGAAGATTATTTGAAATGTTTATTGATATCACATCAACTTTGGATTCTTGCCTTATTAGACCATTGGATGGACTTCCTCCAGCTACGAATGGAGTGAAAATAATTTAAAGGTAAGTAATTTTTCATTTATTAATTTAAAATTATTTTCCTTATGCAATTTCCAATTACCTCTCTCTCACACACAACGGACTCTCCTGTGACTCACTTCCATATAAACTGAAATGGCACCAAGCATTGAATGAATTGTCGTTTTCATAAAGCTCGGAAAAAAATGCTGGTATTGAGCACAAAATTAGCATTTGCATAATTTTGTTTTGTTTAATAAAGGAAATTCTTGCACTTGTGTATCAATATGAAAGTTGAAACTGACATTTATCATCGCATGGCAGTAAAATGTTGGGATCTGTTTGAATTAAATAAATTTGTCCCGAGTTGTACTTAATAGAAATTCATTTGATCACATAGTGTGAAGATCATTGCTGCTTAGAAATCAGTTGCCAGTGCACGGAAAGGTAAAGAATAGTTCATGATTAGTTCTTTGATAATTCCGTTGCATGTTCCATTCGACAGGACCGTGATGGAGGTTCTTATATCATCCTTCCAGTGGGAGAGTCAATTTTATTTGTTTTATATTATAAAGATATCGTTTAAATTCTATTTTCTAAAAATAAGGTGGCTATTTACAAATATTGCGAACCAAAAACTCCCGCATTGATTCAATGCATCACTTTAATCATTTAGTTTTGTCTGTAATATTTAAATTAATCTGGATCTTAATATTTGACCTCTTGTCAGATTCTGTCTCCTACGGGGAAAACTTGGAGAGATGGCAGTACTTAAGATGAGTAAATAAAAAAAATGAATTCAATGTTATAAAAACTTTTCAGATAGAAATTGCTCCATTGTATTGCCCGTATTCATTGATAACTCACATAGGTATCCATGTTCTCATAAATCTGTATTAAAACCAGTGATTTGAAAAAAATTCTAAGTCATAACTTAATAGTATGCATAGGAAACCATTTTATTCCGAATATTTACAATACCTAATAAAAGGAATCCATTTTTTGAAACGAATCGACATTGTTGAGAGTTAGTGAAAAACTATTAGTGAAACTGCATTCATATACATTAAAATATTAGCTTTGGAATGCTTTAAAATTTTTTTACCATTTGCCGATGTCCCAACAACTTTCCAAAAGTGATCATGAATGCTGTCAAGTGTCCGTTGCAAAATTTTGCCTTTTATTCCTCAAAATCTACGTTGCTTGTTTTTGATGTGGTATTGCCAAAGTAGCAGTGCAGTGCACCAGTACATATAGTTAAAGATCAGTATCAAATTTAACCTCACTTCTTCAAAGAAATGACTGTAAATCGTTTTTTAAATTTAGAAAGATACTAATGAATCAATTCGAACGTCCAATTACTTAAAGGAAATTTTGTGCATAAACTTGTCCCTATTATCTGTTTCGAAGTTTAAATCTCAAATCATCTTCAAATTCAGTGTTGAAATCGATAAAACAAAGACATTCTGTCACTTAATAGTATGTGGGGAGTAATAATGATTTCGAAATCTATATCCGATTTTCTTCTCCATACTATGAAGCTCCAAACGTGTCATGTTGTGTTAATGTCGAAGGAAGTGGGAGGAAGATGAGCTCTGGTTTGTCATTGTTATACTCAATGTTTTGCCAAACCAATTTACGCAGCTGTTAAAAATATCATTGACCCTTGTAATTTACATTTACATGAGTTACAGTAACATATAAACTTTAGCAATCTTATGTAACTTCTGATTTCTATTACATAAGGTGCATTGTGCTCATATTGTGTTGGATAATGATTATTAAATAAGTCGTACAGGAACAAAATATTCCGTTTTAATTTTTAGGAACGAGATAACAACCATGCGATTAATTTTGAAGTTTCCAAGTTCTAACAGAAATCCTTATACTCATATCAATGTATCTTACTAATTTTAGGTATCCAAGGGGTTTAAATACACTGGCGGAAAAAATCCCAACACCAAGAAAAAAATTATTGTCCAGTAATGAAGTTTTGATCGTTCATTAGTCTAGTTAACATGTTTAATTGATTAAATTTTCAGGATAACAGGTTAATTCAATCCCAATAAAATAAATTTTAAGTGTCAAAAGCTGTTACATTAATAGTCAGTGCAACCTCCAGAATTTTGAATGCAATATGCATGTGTTGTGTCATACAGATACCGAATGTCACTTTGTGGTATGGAGTTTTGTGCTTGTTCGGTCAATATTGGGATGGTCAGTGATGATTATAAATGAGACTGGAGTTGCCATTCAATGGTATTCCACACTTTCTTAAATGGATACAGTTCTGGTGATCTTGCAGGCCAAGGTAACATGTCGATACACTGTAGAGCACATTGCGTTACAATAGCGGTATGAGGACGAGCATTATCCTGTTGGAAAACACCCCCTTGAAGGCACGAATGAATGGCACGTTTAATTACTAGACTGACGTACAAATTTGCAGTCAGTGTGTTAGGGATAACCTCGAGAGTGCTCTTGATTTCATGGAAAATTACTCCATAACCCCAGATGTAGGTCCAGTATGTCTAGACCTCTGACAGTTTGGTCGTAGGCGTTTTCCTGGCCTCTTTCTGACCAACACACGGCTATCACTGTCACCAAGGCAGAAACGACTTTCATCAGCAAACACAACAGATCTCTACTCCATCCACCAATGAGCTCTGACTCGAAACCACTGGCGTCGCAAAAGGCAATGGCTTGGAGTCAATGAAAGAAATGCGACATGGCGTCAGGCTCGGAGCTCGGAGCCGAAGTAGCCGATTTCTAACAGTTCGTTTATCACTGTGACACCAATTGCGGCTCAAATTTCTACCAGAAATGCAGTAGGATGTGCCCCAACCGCACGCCGAATATGGCGATCTTCCCTCAGTGCCACGTGACCGCCCCAAACACGGTCTTCGTGAGGCAGTACCATCCGTTGACTGTTGCTCCCAATAATCATACGTAGTGGACACATTCCGGCCAAGTCTTTCTGCAGTGTCGTGGGAAGAAAAGTCACCTTGTCGTAATCATGTTACAAGACATCGTTCAAACTCGGTGAGCTATTGATAATGGCTTCTCCATCTTCTTAAAGGTAATCTTGCCTTACATCAACTCAGTACGTCAAATTTCAAAAATAGAATACACTCATGAACTCTATAGCATACATTTAAATAAAACTTAATTTGCATTTTGTGAGTAGCTCCACACTTATGCGTGAAGCGTGAAATTTGAATCAATGTCATCTTTCAGATGCATAAACACGCCTACCAAATTTTGTTTATCTAGCACAAGTCTTTCCTGGTGTAGAGATTTTGTATGCTTCTAAGAGTCTTGTAATTAAAAATAGTAACAAATTTGATAGTAAACATTAGAAAAATCGAAGTACTTAAAATTAATTCGTAAAGTCGCATTCAAACGACACTTTTACTGAACTAGAATTAAGTAATAAATATAAAAAAGTGGAATTTGCAATTAGTATTCTTATTAGTATTAACTTCATTTATTTCTTTATTTACTAAAATTATGATTGTATCCGAAACATAGAAGCAATATTAATTGGCAGCGAAATTCGAACTCTAAATTTTAACGACTCTCCTTATTTAATGCATCTGAAAGTTCGAATGTCTATCACTCTCTCTCACTTTCGTATGTCTGTTTGTCTGAGACAAATATAACTCAAATGTTTTGAGTTATAACGAATAAATTGGACATTCAGTCTTTACATCAAATTTGTATATTTCTATTAAACGTCGGGCAAAATTTTTTCTGGGAAAATCTGCCTAGGTTGTTGTTCAAATATGACACGACATAACACGAGAGGTAAAACACGAAAAAGGCTAAATAGTTAAAATTCTGAACATGGATTTATACTTAACTGCCAAATTCAAAAAAGGTTGTGACCGTCTATTGGTCTGTACTTTTTGATACATGTAATTTAAAATGACAATATAAATTTAAGAATCGAAACAAATTATGACTTAAATATATCAAATCTAATGTATGCTTTTTGCAATTCTGTTTCTTAAATGCCGCCGTTTAAATACATAATGTACAGGGTGTCCAAAAAGTCTGGTAACACTTTCAAAATTGTTTACAAATAAAAAAAAATATAAATATTCCCTAATGATTTTGCTTTATGTTCCAGAGAAAATATCTTCTAAAGATTTTATTTAACGGTTTCAATATGGGCTCCAAGAATAGCGCTCAAAATATGAAATTTATACATTTCTATCCAAATAATTCAATTGGGAAGAAAAATCCAGCATACATTTATTTCAGTGCTCTTGTTTTCCCGTAGAACGGCATGAAAATTTTTCAATTCCCATGTTCGAATACTGTATCGTAGTGCTCTGCAACCGGTGTGCCGCGGCATACTGGTGTGTCATGAGTCAGATACAGGTGTGCCACGGTCAAATACATTGTACTGTAACCCAATTTTTCATCATGTATTTAATACACAATGACAATTTTTTTTCATAATAATGTCTATTTTTTTAAATATACTATAGAACAATTGTTATAATTAAATAATTATTTAATGGCCCCCTGGTGAGAGCAGTTGAAAACTGCATGGTGTGTTGTGTAAACACCAAGGCCCACCAAATTAATCATAGATAAAGCAAAATGACCGTTATGTGCGTCGTTAAAGACTCATGCGCATGTGTTATTTGCATTTGCGCGTGGTACATCACATTCACTCGTATGTCATTGTTGTCTCTATTTTACAACACAAAGTTAAATTAACATGTTCCTACCACTAACGATAATTATTATTAATTATCTTACTGAATTATGTATGGTTTTAATGTTCTTCGTATCAAAATTTTTAAGTTTTATACCCCTTTAAATATGGATAAATTTTTACGTCGGAAAGATTCGTCTTCTCGTACTGATGATTAAGAACCCAGCACAAATGTTACAAAAACCTAAAGAAGGTAGTGAAAAGAAAGTACGACGAAGACTACATTAAATATGGATTCTCGTGGTGTGGTGACGAAACGGCACCAAGACCACAGTGCATCATTTGCGGCGATCAGCTATCAAACGAGTCAATGGTACTCAGTAAATTAAAGCCGCATCTATATTCAAGCCATCCTAGCTGCGCCAACTGAGACAAACAATATTTTAAGAGGTGCTTAGAACAAAATAAAAAAACAGAAGAAATTTATGAAATCGGCCTTAACAGTTTCTGAAAAGTCATTAGAAGCTAGCTATCATGTTGCAAAATTAATTGCACGTCAAAAGAAGCCACATACTGTCGGCGGAGCACTTATTAAAGCAGCATGCATGGAAATTGTTAGACTTATACTTGGGCCCAATGAAGTTAAGGAAGTTAATAAAGTTTAGTTGTCTGCTGATACTGTTAAAAGACGTATTCATGATATGTCTAGCGATATTTTAGGAGCACTGATTAAAAAACTGTATCGGTTGAAAAATTTGCGCTTAAGATCGATGAAACAACTGATATTAAAAATAAAGCACAGCTGATAGCTATTGTACGTTTCGTTGACGAGGACTTTATTAAAGAACATTATTTATTTTGTAAGGAGGAGGTTCCAGAGCGAACTACCCCTCAGGGGCTCACCTTCTTTAGGTGAGTACGGGTGTCTCAATCCCGAGGTACCCAGGGATCTTTACTCCCTTTCAGTTTAATCTCCTCTCCACCTTCTGCTTTTGGCTGTCGTTTTCCTTTCCCTCGAGGGTATTCGAGGGATCTCTCCATGAGGAGCTGTCGCCGCTCTGTTTGCTTCTTGCTTCTCATGGACAGCAAATACCCCCACGTGTTTGCTGTGCATGGCAACCCATGAGACGGGTGGTACATTCTGGTTCCCGGTGTATCAATCGGCTGGTGTCCCAGCCACTTGGCTGGTCTGCTCAAGGGGATTAAGCGAAGGGGTCACCTTCTGGGGCTCTGCGTTAAGGGTGGTAGACGTTCCGGGAAGTGGCCCTTAGCGTATAGGTTTTGATTAGCATCAAGGTAAGCGTCGAGGCTGGGGGTGCCTAGAGCCGGTAGCTGCCTTCCCTTGTTGGACTCGGTGGTGGGTGGTGCCGTCGAAACCCGAATATTAATTGTACTTTTCATGGGTCTTTTCGAAACGTCTTTGTCCGGATATTCGATTACAGAAAATACTCGTTTTATCATCTTACACACTGACAAAACCTTCCATAAAGTCTCCCCTTTTCTGATTCAGAAACTCATTGCCTCAACTACTGGAGAAGTTAAAGATACAAAAAAACTTAAATCTGGAGATTTATTGATTGAAGCAGTCACCAAATCACAAATATCTGTCCTTAAAAATTTACAACATTTAGGAGAATTTCCTGTGCAAACATATGCTCATAAATCTTTAAATTACTGCCGTGGTGTCATTTCTGAATTTGACCTCGAATCTGTTTCAGAGTCGGAACTTGTTAAAAAAACTAAAATGCCAAAAGGTTTGTGAAGCCCGTCGAGTTAAAATGAAACGTAACGGTCAACTAATTCCAACGAAGCACATAATTTTAACTTTTTGTACTCCCCAGCTTCCAAAAACTATTCTTGCTGGTTATGCACGATATAAGGTTCGCCCATATATACCTACTCCTTTACGATGTTATAATTGTCAGAGGTTTGGCCATTCAAAAAACGCTTGCCGAGGTAAACAGACTTGTTCCCGTTGTGCCACGATCGGACACTCGAGTACAGAATGCAGCTCAGATCCCAAATGCGTTAATGCGATAAACCACACACCTCAGATTCCAAGGTCTGCAATAAGTGGAAAATGGAAAAGAAAATACAGGAATACAAAATAACTAAAAATTTATCATATTCGGAGGCAAGGAAACTTGTGTATCCCCAACAGTCTAATGCAACAATTTCAATACCATACTCGCAAATAGTCAAAAATACTGTTTCTGGTTTTACTCAGACAGATGAAAAATTAACTCGAGTTGTTTGTCCTCCACTTACAAAGTTAAAACCTTTAACAATTAATAAATTACACTCCACCATTTTGCCTTCACCAACTCCTGTACCTTCTGTCTCTTCAACTGAAACAATTGCTTTACAATCAGGTGCTAATCCATGTACTCCCGTTCTTACAATTTCTCAAAACCTTCCTTCACGATTTCCAGAAACTCATAAGAAAAAAATCGAATCCATTATTATAATGCCACTGCCAATAGATGTGAATAATTGTAATATTGTTTCTCAATCAACTGGTCATGAAAATGAAACATCTAATGTCCGATCACAGGACTTAAATAAATTCAAAACTGTTACATATAAGAAAAAATATAAAAAAGATCATAAACAAATTTCTGAAAATATATCGAATTCTACATTTTGGAAAACTTCACCTAGACAAGTCTTCCATTCTACTTCAGTGTCTAATGTTATCTCTTCACGGGCCCTTAGTTCTAAAAAAGCTGATAAAATGGATGAAAGTGACTCTGAATTTGAAAAGATGATCACATACAAGCCCAATCAAAATACTGAAAACGAAATGGAATCCGACAACACTATTGAATATAACCCCCATGAAACAATTGAAGAAACTCCACCTATTCTGGAACCTTGTACCAATTCTTCCACAGTTGATAAAAATATTTCTAAACAAAGTTGTCTTGTTCAATGGGTTGACCTTAAAAATTCTTACAGTGAGCCTTTAAGTCACCCAGTGCATACTAAATACTTGAAAAAACATCGTATCAAAAGATTACAATGATTTTTAAAATTTCACTTGGTTTTGTAATTGGCACCTGCTTTTATGTTCTACGATTTGCATTTTCACCTTTTAGATATCATGGATATTTCAATCTTTTATCATTTTTGTAAAAAATTTCTGGTATGTGATTTGCATCTTTAAAAAAAAACGCTGTTACTTTAATTGGCTGTCTTTTATATGATAACAAAAAGTTATAATCTTAAATTCTATAACTGAATTGAAAATGGATATTTGTAATACCATTTGTTTGGCGCAGCATGGCCATACCTGGCTCTTGCGCCACTAAACCCCAACCAACCAACCAGAGCGAACTACTGGTGAAGAAATTTTTCGAGATTTCTTCAAAATATGCAATATTCAATGAAGCAACTGAATTAATGTTTGCACGGATGGCGCTGTGGCAATGACGGGTAGTAAAAAAGTTTTGTCTCTTGTGTAAAACAAACAAAAAAAAATCCGACGGTACAATTTACACACTGCTGCCTACCTCGAGAAGCACTGATGGTCAAGAATTTGCCGGAAGAACTTTTGAACACAATGAATGAATGCATTAAAATCATAACCTTAACTTAATTAAGAGCATAAATTCGCGAATTTTTGGATTACTTTGTGCAGGAATGGGAGCCGGATATGAATCCTTATTATTTTATTTAGAAATTCGTTGGCTATCCCGAGGCAAAGTTTTGGCTAGATTATTTGAGCTTCATCACGAGGTGCGTGAATTTCTTTTAACACAAAATATGCTCGAAATATGCCAGCACCTCTATGATAATTACTGGATAACCAAACTTGCATACATGGCTGATATATTCGAGCATTTGAATGAACTTAATAAAAAATGCAAGGTCGAAATGAGAATATTTTGACGTACTCCGACAAATTAACAAGGATTTATTAAATAACTCGAACTTTGGCAGAAAGAGTTGCAAAAAGGATGTTTGGAAATGTACCAAAGAACCAATCATATTAAAGCCAATCACAGACAATTAATTGTGGATCTGGCCCAACAACATTTAAGTATGCTTCAGCAGAAATTGAATCAATATTTTTATTCCATTAATACGGAACAATACGATTGGATTCGAAATCCTTTTGCAACCAATGCAATAAATTCTACGGAAGCACTGCCTCTACAATTTCGAGATGAATTTACAGAATTAAATAATGACATGACTTTAAAATTATACTTCTCCGAAGTTCCATTAGATGTTTTCTGGATTTATGTTAAAAAAGAACAGCCTCACATTTCCTACAAAGCAATCTTAACATTACTTCCATTTTCAACGACATATTTATGTGAGCAAAGTTTTTCAACTCTTGTATTAATTAAAAATGATAAGCGGTCATGCTTAAAAGACCTTGACCAAGAACTTCGAGTCGCGGTGTCAAATATTGAGCCGAATATAAAGCTTTTGTGTTCATTGAAACAAGCGCAGGTATCACAGTAATAATTATTATGATTGCGTAGAAATAAATATGTTATCGTTTTATGTATGTATACTTTTCAAATAAAACACAAATTTTACAATAAATGTTTATCAATTAATACCTATATACTTTAGCTTTTGGTGTGCCGCGGAATTCTAGAAAGAAATAAGGTGCGACGTAGATGAGAAAAGGTTGCAGAGCACTGCTGTATCGATTAATAAAACTTGATATGCGAAATGTTACCTCCTCTGCAAATATTACCCTTTGTAGCAAATTTCCGCAATCTTCTATATTCCTGCAACAGTTTTTCTGCAAATGACTGTTGTCGAGGGTTTGCTTTCTATTAAAAATGAATTTGATACTTATCGAACCCCTGTATAAAGTAATATGCTAAATATATCCGAGTTAGAGATATTCATTAAATATTAATTTTTTCCTTTTATAACTATTTTATTTTTGCAATTCACCCTTCAATTTCAGCTTTGATATTGAAGACGAAAACGTGTTCTCATCCCTTCTTTTCATCAATCACCTCAACTCAAATATTACATGTAAGATACTGCATAAAATTCCGCTTGAGTTTTATATTAGGTATTCAACTACGTTCGAAGGAAAAATTTTGAAAATTCGATTTCTTTAAAATTTATTTAAAACTAAAGTTTTTAGATGTATTGTCCTTTATAATATAAAATACTTTATATACAAAAAAAAATATTTGAAAAATTGGGAATTTTTCGTAAATTTTAAGAAAATTTAACAAATAGGTTAATATTTTACTCTAAATTGTAATGCAACAATCCTATTTTTCTTTGCATGCAAGTTATAGAATATAAATATCAATGTCATGAACCAAAATATAAAAAATTTTGAGGTGCAAAGAAGTTATGGGTAAAAATATGCTTATATATGTATTTTTTCAATAAAATCACAATTTTACTTAACATCAACACATGAAAGTATTTGACCAACTATAAAATTTTTTGGTTAAATTCATTGCATGTGTTATTTAAAACATGGTGAAATTTTTATGTAAATACCTCTAATTATTTTTGAGGTATCAAGTTAATGGTAGAAAATTTTTATGGGTATAAAAGTTTTGAGAAAATTGAAGTTAAGACAAATTTTAGCTTAAATTATTAGGAAAATGTGTGCCCTGGATGATAGGTCAGATCCTCCTTTTCCTAGAAAAAAAAACTGTTTTGGAAAAAGATAACACTAAACTACAAGAAATAACACACAAAATCGTCAATGTGGCCGAAAAGTTAATGTTTTTAACTTAATCAGATACCTTCACATTCTAATGATACATATTAAAATTCATGGTATTAAATGTTATGGAAAAATAGTCAACAACAAAAGGAACATCCCAGTAACTGTATTTATTATCGTCTTAAATTCGTGTAATTAGAGATGACACGAGAAACAACAAATTAATTAACAAAGTTTAATAACATAATTAATTAACTATTATCACTAAATTTTTTCATTATTGAAATCGAGATTTTTGGCTGAATAGAGTTATAATCCTAAAATTAACCTTTCAATAAAATTGTATAGAATTCTAGTGATAATTTTGAAAGCTGTAAGGGTTTTGGAAAGGACATTTCTGTGCTGTCTCAGAAACTCTTATATATTTTTCAAAAATATTTTCACTTACTTATTGGAAATGACCATATTTCATAAAATCATAAAATAAATGCATAAATAACTCATAATAAATATTTTTGAAGTTTTAGCATGAATGTCGGAAGAAAGTGATTTGTGTCATAATTTTTGCATGCGAACGAAGTTGGCATTGTAAAAAGACGAAATCTATAAAAAAATTGTGTATATCTCTAATATCGAAATATTGACCAAATTTGCAAAATTCCTGCAGTCGATCTGCAACTCTTACTTTTTTGAGAGTCAACGTATTGAATTTAATTGTATTTATACATCTGCTGCTCATGATTCACACACTTTAATGACCATTATTATATTGCAGTTTTTATTTATTTATAGCTAAAACACTAATATTTTTGAATACTGATTTGGAAGGATCGATGAACTATTTAGGCATTTCACAAAATTAAATTTTAGAAATTCTAAGAAATAACAAGAATTAAATACAGTTGATTCTTCCTGGTATGGCTTATAAAAGTGAATAGATTTCAGTATGAGATATTTAAGCGTATTAGGAGCCTCCAAAGTTATTCTGTCTCCATCCATATAGTTGAAAATATCTGAATAGTTGTGACATAAATATCAGCTATAACTTTCCTACTTGACTTCTACGTCGATCAAACAGCGTTATTGACGTAATCCCACATGAAAAATCTAAATAGATAAAATATAGTAATCTAAAAGGCCACAGAAATGAATCTTGCGAACTGTGACGTTTCTTAAGAGTAATGGTGATCAACAACCTTTTAGTGTAACATTTTTTATAAGGTAACTAATTGCCTACATCACAAGTTCACACATATAAATTTATAAATTGGTTTTAGCATTTAAATGGGCCTTTGTTAACAAGAGGCCATATTTCTTGAAACGTATCAAACACACTGTTTACCCACAACACCATTCTCACCTCACTCCACCATAGCGTTTCTCGTTCTGGTGTTTTTTTTAGTTCGCACATAGAGGCTGCTAGTCAGTACTGAACCAACCCATCTTAGGGAAATGTTGGTTGCGGCAATCATTCTCAAATTTAGACGTGCAATATGTTAGTGCTAATAACTTTCTTTTTCGATAGGCTGCTCCGAATGTTAACCTTTCCGAAATCGGTTTAAAGTTTTGAGGCAACTTGAGAAGTTTCACTGCCTCGCATTTGTATGTTGTGACGATTCACACCTCTTGATATTTGAAAAATTGATGAAATCCAGAGGAACAAAAATTAAGTCTACTGAACTCAAACATCATATTCTTGCTTTTAGTTAATTGTGAACATTTTTAAAGTGTCTGGAGAATATTGGATATTGTATGAAACTAACTTTAGATTCTAATATATTTTGATGCACATTTTGTAAGTATCATATAATTTAGCAGAAAATTCTGCGTTTCACAATCCTAAATGCTTATGAGAAATTTAGGATTAAAAAAAAAAGAAATTTTATTCTAAAATATTTACGTTGCATGTAAAAAAATTCCTAACTATGCCTCACAACATTTACCACTATTGACTGAATCAAATCATTATTTGCTTTTTTTTTCAAATAGAAGGAACAAAATTTTCGATTTCTAATTGTTTCCCTAAATGTGTTTTGGCAGGGTCTTTACGAGAAAATGTGAACAAGTTTGTAAATTTTTTAAATGATCGTAGTTTTAAAATAGTTCACCCTTTATGGAGAATTTCGATACAGTGGTTAAATTTTAAGTATTCTACTATTTTTAATAATGTAGATACTGTAAATGTAATCAATCCAATAATTATGTATTAGGTTGTTCGGAAAGTAATTTCGTTTTTTCCTGACAAAGGATTTAATTGTATTTTTCGCACCCAATTTCATACTTAAACCGCAAAATCATTTTATGTTTTAAGAGCTGATATAGCAAGGCTTGAGTGTGAAAAAGTGCAGCTGATTCTTCGCAGTAGTTTTTGGATGGTGCCCTTTTAAATATGGAGAGCAATAAACATCATTTTCTTCATTTTTTTCTTTTTTGCTATAAAAGGTAAAAATGCTGTTCAAGCCAGAAATAAATTAGCCAATACGTGTGGAGAAGATGTGTTAACAGTACATCAGTACCAGAACTGATTTGCAAAATTTTTCCTTCAAATGAGGAGGCCAAAACCCACCTCGATCAGTTTTTTTTACAGCAAAGACCAAAACTTTTATGAGCGTGTAATCATGTTACTACCAAAAATATGGCAAAAGGTATTAGACCAGAATGACAATTTTATAATTTAATAAATAATTTATTCATTAAACGAAAATTTCTTTTCATTTTGACAAAAAAATACGAAATGACTTTCCGAACAACCCAATATAATTACTCATGGTTGTTCATAATTATATTAACAATCATGATTGTTCATAATCATCATTAAATTTATTAGTGGTTATAAATATCTGCCAGTTTATTATATTTATTATAATATTTTTAGTAAATAATGTATGTTTACTAATAATAAGATACCGTATTATTATTATTATGCCGTAATACTAATATTTGAGGAAGTAAATGATAAGTTAGTTAAAATAATTGTGTTTTTTGTTGCAGATAATTTAAATCGAATTTTTCAAGAACATTGTTGGCCGTCTGGCATATTGGCAATTAAGATTTTAATCATGAGCTCCTCTTCACGTTTCCTGCATCTCTTCAAGAAATGTTAACTCTTTTTTTCATCCATAGAGGGAACTAAATTGATTAGATATAGACCCTAATGAATAATTATTTGGCCTGAACATCTTGAACTAGCTTTAATTGTTCACTGAACTTGAAAAACAGAAATGAAAAAAGAAAAAGTTCTTTTACTCTTGACATTTTCTTTACAATGGGATGTTAATTTAACAAAACTAAACCAAACCAAATAATTCTTTTTTTGTAAATAATTGTACCATGGACGAGACCAGAATACAGATAGGTGGCTTTTATATTTTCCCGCGATTCTATGTTGGCACCTATTTGAACCATTGATTATCATGAGATAACGTCGATAGAACAATGATTAAAATCCTCTGCATTTCTTTTGAGAAATGCAATAACAATTTACGGATATACAATTTTCTGTAAAGCGCAATAAGCTCCGAATTATCTAGCAGTTAAAGCTCTATCGGTAATTATATTGGTAGGGTTTCTGAATATCATTTGCAAAAATCTAACTTACCAAAGGCGTCTGTAGCCGATGGAGATTTTACAGAATATAATTAAATTTTGAAAATGCGTTTATGAAAATTTAAAAAAAAATGTTGGCATCGCTTAATTATTGAGGGAAGTCATATGAGATCTGTATGAATATGATGAGGATATCAATAAGTAGCGCACATAATTTTGAAAAGAGAGAGTGGCTCCCACCAAAGCTTTCTGGCATATTTTAATGAAATAATCTGCTACACCTGTGATAAAAATTGTGGACCTTTGGTAAGACAGAAAATGCCTTGCATGGCAATGGTGTACAACGCCAACGAAATGTCTAATCTTTCTCTTGTATTTTAGAGTTTTTAGGAATCGTCATGTGCATGTTAAATCCGTCCGGGCAAAACCACCTCCAATTGGTGTGGTGTGGTGTGGTGTGGTATGGTGTGGAGGCTGATGTTAGTTCAAATGTCGTCTTCGTCATCTAACGGAAGTCGAAAGTTACGAGGTCCGTCCCAAAATAGACCTAGTGTTACTTCAAAATAGGCCGTTGATAAACTAAAAAGAAGTCATCATAAAACAAGCTTTTGACCAACGAGGAAACTCTTGATGTGTTCAAACAGAAAGAATCTGAGTTTTAATTCCCGTGCTGTTTGATAGATGCTCCAAAATTTCTTAATCGAATATTTTAAGTTTTGGTTGAATGGAAAATAAATCTTCCCATAACTTTGCGAAAAACATGTCTTTTCTGATTTCAGATAAGACGAATATTTATTTACGAGGCTGTTGTTTAAAAGTTTCAAATAACTTAGCATTGTGACGCTCATTTACTGCACTGGTAATTAATAATGCAGTCCTAAACGCAGTACATTCAGTATCTGCAATTATTCCTCTCTGTTATTGAAGGGAAGGGAAGTGGTTGGAAGATTCTACTTAAGTTGTAAGTTAGATTTCGATTACATGTGACCTACACGCACATGTAATCGAAAAAATCTTAACATATAAGGGAACATAAAAATAATATAAGATGAATGTGCATAAAAATATAAGAGAAATAAGATAAATTTTCTTGCCCAAATTTGGGATATTTTCATATAGATACTTTGAAGTATATTGCCATGAATATCCATATTTCATGCAAGGAATAGAAGGTCAGAGTAATGCTATATCAAGTTTATTAGCTTGAAGCAATTCGTACCATGCAGGTGAAGAACTGATCCCACTGTTTGTGGAACTCCGAATGTATACCTTTACAGAATACTGAGGATTTATAAAGAAGTTCATAGAAAGTTCTAGAAGCTTCTAGAATATTAAAACAATTAAAAATTTAAAGTCCAACTTTTAATGTAATGCCACTTTGCTGCAACTCGAACACCCGACCTCGTACTTTAATTCTGAGGCCATGCTAACTATGTACAAGTCTTCCTTTTCGCGACAATACAGTTACGCATGAATAAGCGTTTATATATAAAATATTATAGTTTATAAAATTCTCTTTTGACTTGAAAATATCACTTGCTAGAATGATTTTTAAAAATTGCTGAGGGTATCTTTCTTCAAAAATTATTAATTCTAAAATATTCGATAAATTTAAATAAACATTGCTCATGTTTTATCAAATCAAAATAAAACAAAGTTGGAAATGGAAATAAAAAAAATACCACGAACTTAAAAGGAAGTTCAGTTTAAAATCAAATCAATGAAGTAATAATCTTCATTTGTGAGGGTGAGTATCTGCAAAGAATTTGTTCCAAATGGGAAAGTAATTACTGGTAAATGCAATTTAAATATCCCGAATGAAGGAAAAATTGTCACATTTGTCCAAAATATAAAGATGGATACAATTGTTGTGACATGGTAATATGATCAGTCATACACGTTGTTCTTAGATTTTTGACAAAAAAATAAAATTTTTGTATTAGTTATTGTATGTACTTTTCATTATTACCAAAACTTAGAATGAAATTAAAAAGGTGCTATTTTGATGGCATTTTAAACATATAAATTTTCCTGTTCCTTCTTGGAGGCTCATTAAAAATGAACTGGAACATACTTTAATAAACATTAACTGCTACCATTGTATTGAAACTTATGCAGTATTTCGTAAAAAATCAAAACCAATAACTTTTCTGTTCTTTTACAGGTGCAATCTTGTAATTCTTTGACACATAGTGCAGGTTTAGCAAAGAGTAAGAATAAAAAGGTAAGCAATGACTATTTTTTAAAAGTTAATATTATTAATGATTCTATTGCATCACTCACTTTTTCTTGATGACTTATAAACAAGGATAAATTAATAGCTACTGTATCGTATTCATAGTTTTTGAAATTTTTGTTTAAAAATTCCCAAAGTCTTCAGTGCGTCGAGTTCTTATTTTTCGAAATTTCCACTTAATGCTATTCTAATCTTTTAAAAATGAAATGGTGCGAAATATCATGCAATAAAATAAGACTATTTCAAAACTCAAAGTTTTATAAAAGCATTACTTTTAAACATATTTTTAATTTTTATCTAATACTATAATACGAGGAATGGTTGCCAAGTCGAAAATCGCCCCCAGAATTAATAAACTTCGGTAAACTTGGGGGTCTGGGGTTTTTGACCACGAGGAATCGATTGGCGCCAGTTTTGAAGCTCTACGGTCGAGCAGTTCGGAATTACAGATAGGATATTTTCAAACTTTATTAGTTCGCCATAATGGCTACTTCAATTTTCAAGCGGTAACGTGCTGCCACCTATAGCCAATATGGCGAACTAATAAAGTTTTATGTTTATGCTGTTATAGGTTTATAATATGTTTCTTATGTATGTATATGTTTGGTTTTTTTTAAATAAATTTGTCAAAAATATTGAACTTCAACGCACTTCAATCTTTACCTTTACTTTACCTTTGTATAGAATAGTTCCCTTTCCAAACTCTAACTTTGTTTAGAATAGTTTACAATGGTGCACTTTAACCGGTTATCTTTTCACCAATGGTTTCACAAATTTTCTTGTGGCATGTATTGTTTTGATAAATCCTAATTGAAAATTTAAATCTCCGAGTTAGCTTCGATACCTGTTTTCTCCGAGCGGAGCTCGGTCACCCGCTGGTTTATTTATAAAGTGAATTTCCCTATCTTTTGGAACCTTAAATTATATTGTGAATTGTAATAAATGCAAAAAATAAGTAGGCAGTAAGTGTCAGTCAGTAAAATTCAACAATGTTTAATTTCTCATACGAAATACACAGAAAATGTTTTAATCATCAAAAAATCGAACTCCAGATTTTGACGAATCCCTGCTTATATTGATCCTGTGCTGCTCTATAGATGCAGAAAAAATAATTACTATGCTGTAACTCCTACCATTTTTTGTAAATTTATAAAAACTGCCATTGTACATGTTTATTGGGCTGTCATTGCGCATGTAATAGTAGAGAAAGTTCAGTTGCAAATAAGCTTGATTTCTTTGAATGAAAAATTCTCATTGAATTACAAACATAAATCAAGATTAGTATCATTTTTAAAAAGTTTTCTTCATTTTGTTTGAAGAAAAGCAGTAAATTCTTTGTTTTCCTTTTGGTTAAAAATCAAAGTTTAGTTTGACTAATATATGTTTCATTTGTAAACCTTTCGTTAGAATGAAATATATGAATTATGATTGCTCCCCACTTCCAGTAACTAAATGATATCGCAACTTCAGTGAAATTGATGATTTTCATGAACAACAGAAACTTAAAATCGTAAACCAACAAATTGAATACCTGTAAATTTATTATTTAACATTGTCCGTTTACTAAAGCAGTGCCGATTCAAATGTTTCGCTTTGACGAGTTTCTGAAGTTCGAAAAAACATTTTCCAATGAGGGACGAAATATTTCACTAATTCGACCTACATTATTGTTTTTTTATGCGCACAAATTTGTTCCGAAAACTACTCTGGTTTTTTCAATATATAATTGAAGAAGAAATTCGTCTAACCAAAATTAACCGTCTGAGCAACAAGTATTAAATTTAAGTTAATCTATGCGTGCCAATAGCAGAAAAAATATTTGTATTTAAAGAAATTTCGAAAATGTAATTAACACGAGTCAATTATATTCTTAGTATCAGCCGGACTAATAAATTCTCAAATATTCTTATTTATAGATTGAACCACACTAATTAATTTTCAAATCTATTTGTCATTCATCCTTATTAATCTCGCAGTTTTAAGGAATTAATAACCATCACTATGAATAAAATATCTTATTTTGTAAACCAGCGGGTGACCGAGCTCCGCTCGGAGAAAACAGGTATCGAAGCTAACTCGAAGATTTAAATTTTCAGTTGTGATTTATCAAAACAATACATGCCATAAGAAAATTTGTGAAACCATTGGTGAAAAGATTACCGGTTAAAGTGCACCATTGTAAACGTTTCTAAACAAAGTTAGAGTTTGGAAAGGGAACTATTCCATACAAAGGTAAAGTAAAGGTAAGGATTGAAGTGTGTTGAAGTTCAATATTTTTGATAAATTTATTTAGAAAAACCAAACATATATACATACATAAGAAACATATTATAAACCTACAACAGCATAAACATAAAACTTTATTAGTTCGCCATATTGGCTGTACATGGCAGCATGTTACCGCTTGAAAATTTAAGTAGCCATTATAGCGAACTAATAAAGTTTGAAAATATCCTATCTGTAACTCCGATTTGCTCGACCGTAGCGCTTCAAAACCGGCGCCAATCGATTCCTCGTGGCCAAAAACTCCAGACCCCCAAGTTTACCGGAGTTTATTAATTCTGGGGCGATTTTCGACTTGGCAACCATTCCTTGTATTATAGTATAAGATAAAAAAACTGATTGTTGAGATGCGAATATCGTAAAGCTATTTTAAGCCAATGAAATAATCACTGTTTATAAAAAGAAGCGAATTTTAATTTTCAGATATTACCGGAGATATGGGTATTCATGGTTACTTTATAATGTTACAACTTATGAAGGAATTCTATATAAAATTCTCATATTTTATGAATTGTCTTCAACAGTGAAATAACATTGAAATATTTTTATAATGTTCCTCTTAATTTTTTTAGCATATTTCACTTGTTCGTATGCGAATTATACTGAACAAGTGTTTCAAATAAAGTGAATACAAATTTCAGTGGATCTTGAAGTCTTCAGGCCAATTTTGAGATTGGAAAGAAACACTTAAAGTAACACCCGTCTATCGAGTTCCTTAACTCAAAAAGGAATTAAGATTAATTTTGTTACATTATATTTACTTGAGTATGATTAATTTAAATGGTATCTTGGATAACATCCTTTCAAAAGAAATCTCCTTTGTAATTCATACGAACATGGTAAACAAGAAAAAATGGATTACATTTTGTACAAGCTTAATTATCATATTTATATATTTAAGCGAAATTTTTAAATTCCAGCACTGCAGGTAAATGCCTCTCAGTTTGCTTATCTCTAGATATTGAAACTTGATTATTCATATATGCAGCATGCAAGGACGGTGAAATTCAGTTTGTTTTATTGGCATAACTATTCATTTTTTCAAAACTTTAAACTCAATCATGAAAGAGATGAGGCTTAATAAGTATACTGGATTGTCTCTTTTAAACAATCGCATTTTGGCACTGTGGAAATTTTTGGACTTTCAGTGGAATCTTTGATAGACTAGCATGCTGACCAAATTTCTTGATAAGTTGTGCGATAAACACTTTTTAAAATAATTTAGTGCTTAAATTGTAATAATGAAAAAGGAAAGAATATTCTTTTTATTACATTACGTTGATGCATTCAGGATGAACAACTGCAAGTGATTCGAATTTTGCATATAATCATACTACGATTTTTCGAACTACTGGTTCCGTTTTTCTATATATAAATGCAACTACAAAGGGGGAGAATATAACTCTGACTGAAATTTATTTTAAAGATATTTTAAATATATTCTTCACCTAATCAAAGAAATTTATGAGCGTTCAGAATTAAATTATTATATGCAGTGAACGTCAAAAGAATGTTAACACCCATGACTGATATAGAAAATGTTTTATCCCATATATATTATTAATTTAAAATTAAAAAAAATATTTACAATTATTAACTTATTCATGTAGGATAAAACAATTTTTAAACGTTTAATTAAATTGAAATACAAAAAGAAATAATTCAACTAAAATAGAAAAGCATCAAATTTCTTGCATCAAATAAAAGTAAATCGATAAATTTGATACAGAAAGAGAAACAATGGACGCTGCAATATT
This sequence comes from Argiope trifasciata, assembly GCA_026543055.1. Classification (NCBI taxonomy): domain Eukaryota; kingdom Metazoa; phylum Arthropoda; class Arachnida; order Araneae; family Araneidae; genus Argiope; species Argiope trifasciata. The sequence goes on along the minus strand of JAPMOQ010015958.1, from coordinate 471,095 downwards.
CATATTTTTCATAAAAATATGCCGATAAATTTTCAATGGGTTTAGATCAGGTGACTGTTGTGGAGGTTCAAATTCAACTCAACACGATAGAGTAATCATTATTTCGCAATTTTTGATATGCATTTGGAATTTTCATTATTTTCATGACAATCTTAAATTTGCTACACTGAGGACAACATTATCTCTTAAAATATTTAGATAATCCTTTTTTTTTCATTGCAGACACGATAAATACCAAATTACAGATTTCTGCTACTTCCACACACACACACCAGGTTATAACAGATTCACCTCCTTGTTTGTCTTAACTGGATTCTTACTAGATTCTTCAAGCTTTGGTCTCCACATTTTTCTGAAATTCTTTGCTCCAAATAATTCACTTTATTTCGCATCACTAAATAAAATATTTCTAAAATCTAAATCCATATTAAGGTATTTATTCGGCAAAAAGCTTTGCATTTTCTTGCTGGATTTCGAGATGAATTGTTTCTTTCATAGGTTCCTGCCATGTAACCCATGTTCATTAAGAGTCCTTCTTATAATACTTGCACTTATTTCCTTCGATAATCTTTGCGAGATGCTTTGAGATATTTCAACAGCATTTACTGCTGTATTAGTATTGATCCTCTCATATTATTGCTTTCTCTTCTATATCAGTAAATCTTCTTGGCATTTCTGTTCCCTAAAAATCTTTTATTTATCTGTAATTAATCTCTTATCTATCTGATCTCTTAAAATCTCTTATTTGCCCAGAATTTTCTTCACTGTGCGATGGCTTCATTTAACAAATTTTATTATTTTATGAAAGGATTTACGGCTTTCCTTAAAGTTTATTATAATTTCTTTTTCAATTCTAGTGTTGTTTATTTTACCGTCACAAATTATGTAAATTTTCTGAACAATTTCTAAGTTTTCTAAAAATTAACTACACTGTTGTAATTATGAATCCTTTTCTAAAAAATTTCTCAGAAATGTTATCAGAAGCATGTGATCATACTAGATTACTCTCTGTGTAATTAAAATAGGTGTTACAAAGTTCTATGGCTTTCTGATTCTCTGTGAAAAGGGTTCTGATGAAATTTACTTTTTCGCCAAGCCAGTACCTTTCAGCTGAAATACAAAACAAAAAATTTAGTATTCTGATTACTGTCTTACTGTGAACTTACGTTATCGAACTATACTAACACAAAAAGGATTTTCTATGATGCTTAATAAGAGCTTCATAAAAATGTAACATTTTGTTGTTACAAATTAAAATAGCAATGTAAGCAAATACGTTTATACAGTCATTAAACTTTTGAGGCATTTTCTTCAATGAATAAAAAAGAATATAATAAAAATTTTACTTTAAAATCTTGTAGAATAGTGAAAAGTGCTTCGTTTTGTGTAAGTCTATTTTTGTCTCACTGTTTCAAAAAAATATTTTTTCAAGTAAATTTTCTGTTAGGGATCTACATATTAACGTTATAAATATTAATTATTTACCAAAATATGTAAACATTTGAAGATGAAGAAATAGGTTCGGTTCATGCAAAAGAAAAATTACTGCTATTCAAAACTAAGGTACTGAATTTTTAAAAAAGTTGAATAAAGATAAATTTCAGTGTAATAAATATGTGCTTTTAATAGTACATACATTTAATTATATATTTAAAAAATAAATTTGTATTTTCAGCTATTGTTATCCTTAAGAGGCCAAACTTTTGCATGTTTTAATTTTAAAAGAAAAAATGATTATAAACATAATCTCCAGTTTAAAAGTTTTCAACTTGAAAAAATAATCTATTTAGTTTTAGCGACACTACTTTCATTATCAGCTTCCAAACTGATCCCTATCTTGCCGATTGCCCTGTTTTTAGAATTTTGCCCCTTTTACTTTCTCCATGTTTTAACTTTTTCCCAGTCGTCCACTATTATGTTTAACAGTGCCTCATGAGCAGTTTCCTAACATCTTTGATTTTTATCTGCAACTTCATTGCTCCTGCTCCCAGATAACGCCTCTTGTGTTGTAATGGCACTAATGCATGAAGAATCTTGCCACATCAAGTCTCATTTCGTATGCTTTCTGATCAAATTTATAATGTTCTGAATTTTTGTTTTTGCTTTCTTTACGACATTCAATTGTTATGTTCTGTGTTTAAATGAAGAATGAATTTGTTCAGAAGCCATGGCACAATGTCAGATTTTTTCGTCTTTGTGCAAGGAATTTTTTCAGTACATGTTGAATGATAGTTCGCATGATCCTTGACAATGACAGTTCTCTCAATCCTCTTAGTAAATAAAGAATCCACTTCATTAATCACCTTCTCTTGATAGTCAATTGAAATTTTGGATTAAAATACAAGTTGTACTGCCAGAATAAGACTTTAATCAACAGAGCCGAGAGGAAAAATGATGAATCCAGATAATTTCCCAAAAGGAGCCTTTAAGCCTTCTTGGCTAGTTTAGCTTGTCAAAATTAGGTAAATGGTTTGTGTTTTGTCCAAGTTTTACCACGATATTCACTGGATCTGGTTAAAGAAAGCATTTTCTCTGAAAAGTTATACTAGAAACAACACTGCCGGTATTTTTACATTAAAAATATGCGTCTATTATTTCTCTTTCTGTAGGCAAAATCTTACAATGATTTAGTGTACACAGAAAAAAATTTGTTCTGCTAAACTCTTAATTTTATCTTTGTTGGGTATTCACCTATTTCAAATCACTCTGTCATAGTTTAGTATACGACGCGTTTGTCAAATAACTCATCCAAGTTTGTAATAGGATTGTTCGTGGGTCCCTTTTCTTGGGGAATACGATGACTTGAATATTGTTTAGAATTTCAGCAACTTACGTCATATCAGCTTCTGCTGTCATCAATTCAAAACAGAAATTCCCTGTACTGTTTGTTGGAAATGCCACCATTTTGTCTGTTCTTTCTGCATCTATAATGTGATAGCAATTCTTTACCGTGTAATTCGATTTAAATGTCACAAACACTTTTAAGTAACTATACGTATTATAGACAACTATCTTTGATTACCTCCTGGATCAGGACCATCTATGTTAGCAGAGCTTTAAAAAACACTTAGTAGTATTTTGTGAAAACGAATTAATTTACAGTTTGATCTCTTGCGATTAATTCCTATTTTCCTGCCCAAGAGGGAGAGAACAGAAAGTATAGTGGGATAATAGAGATCATTACGACTGTGTAAAAAAACTGATTCTAATGTTTGTCATATCCCTTGTTGACTAAGGGACAAAGTGGAAAACGTAACTTTGAGTCTGTTGTTATATTTATTCTATGGAACAAGAGGTGCCGTCCATCTAAAAAGTAACTTTGCACTATTCATAAATAAATAATAATTATCCTGTGATATTTAAGATTGTACCTTAAAAAATTGTTTGTTCTCTCTTCCCAAAACTTTCTCGCATGCTTCCACGTAAAGATATTATCGTTTCACCCCCAAATAAATAATATATACAGGGAAAGGCCTTGAATACTCGTATTTTTTAGGAATTCCAAACATGAATGTTTTTACTTCATTCACTTGTGGTATACTTAAAAACGGTACTGACCCAAACACTATAATATGAGTTATATTCAGACTTTAAGTAACGATAGATTGACTGATAATTTAGACTGATAATTGGAAGAATTTTCTTACTTTCATCTAAAATATAGAGATAAATCAGCATCTTGCGATCGAAATCTTTAATGATTTCAGTGCTTTGCTCTTTGTATACTTTTGTGGGTGGATTCATCGTCTTCGTTTCGAAGCTCAGACCAGGACATATTTTCAGAAACTCAACAAGTACTTGAATACAAATTTCCCTTATTAAATTAATCCGCCCCGGGAATTAGAGTTTTTAATCTTTAATCAAGTTAGGAGAAAAATAATTTTATGGTCACTTTAAAACGGAGTTATATATTTATAACATATAAAACCTAGGTTTTAAATTTTAATGATATTCTAGCATTCGGAAGAAAATAAAAATTTTAAGATTATTGATTTTTAATTTTTTTTATCAAGTCTAATTTGAAATAAACTTTCGAAATTATAAATTTTGGAATTAACCCAATCTAGGGTTGATTGTATGAGAAAAACCTGTTTGGACGAAAAATTTTATTAAATAACCTGGCAAGTTCATAAAATTAATTCGATTATTTATTTTATTTTAACACCATTCAAAGAGACATATTTAGAAACATTTGATCTCCGTGCTTTGTAAATGCTGATTATTGTTAATGAAGATAATGAAGTTAGATAATTAATTCGATTATTAGATAATGAAGTAGGATGTTCTTGTAGGATGAAAATATTTTTGCCTTTTATATTTTGATTCACTTTAAAAATCTTTTTTCGGAATTAGTAAAATAAAATATTTATAATGAATGAATGAAATGTCATAAAGCTTGTGCTTTTTTAAGTATAAGCTTATTTTTGTTTACAGATAATCTCTTAGTTCTTTTTACCATAGGTAGAATATATTGTTTAAAACTACTTATTCTAAAGCTCTTTAGTATACGAAATTGTTTAAAAACAAGTTTCTACTAGAATACTCGAAAATGATTTTTAAAGCAAATTAGATTTACATGTATTTTTAGAGGACACATTTTAAAACTGATTGACGAATTTCATTTCAGCAAACGCTTGTAGTTCGTAAGTAAAAAAGTTACTAAGCTCTTTTATTTACTGAATGCATTTATTTTTGAATATTAAACTTTTAAAAATCTCTTATTTCAAGTACTTCACCTCCAATTAGCCTTTTTCTTATGGCACTAAATTTATTTTACTGCAGATTAATAAAAATAATTAGATAACAAATATAAATCGTGCAGTTATTAGGTATGGGAACATAGAAAACTTTGTAAATATTTAAAGCAAAATTTGAAAACTTTTTATCAGCTTATTACAGTATTAAGTATTATTTCTTGCTCCATTAGATAATTTTTTAAAACCTTTTCTAATTAAAAATTAACACTTTCGTTTCCCTAATTCGTATGTGAGTATCGGACTAGATTCTAATTAGATATTTACTTCTTTGCTGTCTTCTGATTATAGTAAAGAATATAGAATTAGATAACAAGTGTTAATCACAAAACAGTGAATAAAGCATTAAAAAAGTTGGCGCGTTTTAGTACTTGAATCAAAATTTCTTCTGAACGTCGTGAACTATTGTCATTCGAATATGGATTATACCGTAGTCAGTTTTTTAAGGTAACTATAAAATTTCTTTTCCATTTAAAGCTTTAAATTTTCAATTTCAGTTTTTCTACTGCTCCAATTGAGGCCAAAATGTTGCGTATAAGCAGCGTGTTTTTTTAAATGTTTTATCTTTTGATTGCATGCTTAATACATTTAATAACAATGTTTTGTTTCCACCTCTAGAAATTTCTTGCATCGTACTATTGATTTTGTGAAAGTGAGTTACCTGCTTTTCATCTTGAAATTCAAGGCTTCATAAAGCATAATCTTCATTCATCCTGGAAGCAACTATTCACCTTTCACAAGCAAATCGTTGCTATCAACTCCAGAGAGGCTCATGTTTATTATTTTTCGATGACTCCTCTTTAGAAAAAATCAAATGACGAAGATTTTGCTTCTACCAGAAATGTATCTTTCTTGAAAAATAATGGGAAAAATTACGTCTTCCTTGTTGCTGCACCATCAAACGGTGGTGGACCGATACTGTTCATATAATATAATATGTTATGAGAAGAAGGAAAAGGAAAAATATCTTAGTCTGGAAGAAATAACGGTATCAGTTCGGCAGGGAAATTTTGTTACGATAACAATTCTGGAGCTCTGTTTTTTTCCCAAAAAACATGCAAAGACTTCCTCCAATATTCATCTAAATTCGTTTTAAATTGCACCCTAAAATTAGCTGCTTTATGTGTACAACACAATATGGGTAAAGAAGATGCTGAAGAAAATAATATAGTGAAGAAAGATAAGTAAAAAACCGAAAACTAAAAAGGCATCTGCAGGATGTTCTAGTTAGTTAAAAATCGCATCTCCAATAACTGGTTCTTCAGACGCTCTTACAACTATTTCAGAGATGCTTTAATTTCAAGTATGTTTCCTGTTCAAGCGAGCAAATTAATTGATGTTTCATAGTTGTCGCTTTTCTCTAATGTAACCACTATTTTGATAAAGCAAGTGTCCATCCCATTGATTATTGCATCATCAAATTGATGAGCTTCCGTTCCGGCAAGATAATCCATGATTAAACATTTAACTGTCGAGTCTCAGAAAACCTTATTACTCTTCTACAATCGTGTTTGGCGCGAACACAGCTTTCCTACTATTTGGCAAAACGCAATAATAATTCCATTGTTGAAACCAGGGAAAGATCCTCAAGACCTGTCAAACTATCGCCCCATTGCTTTGACCTGTTGCCTCTGTAAATTACTTGAGCTTATGATAAATCGCAGACTAATTTATTACCTGGAAAACAATAACTTTCTTCATCCATCTCAGAGTGGATTTAGAAAAGGTCGCACCACCACTGATAATCTCCTAGCCCTTGAAACAGACATCCGGATTGCATTTTTACAAAGAAAGAATTTAGTTGCCATATTTTTTGATATCGAAAAGGCATACGATCGAGCCTGGCGGTACGGGATTTTGAAGGATTTGCATGATCTTGGACTAAGAGGAAACCTGCCTATTTTTATAAAGAACTTTTTAAAATTCAGAAAATTTCAAGTTAAAGTACAGTTCCAATTTTCAGACTTCTTCATCCAAGAGGAAGGAGTTCCCCAAGGTAGTGTTTTAAGTGTGACACTTTTTATTTTAAAAATCAACAGCATTTTAAAACAGTTATCGCCTACTGTGAAGGGCCATTTATACGTTGACGACCTATATATTTCATGCACCGGAATAAATATGAATTTTATACAAAGGCAATTGCAGATTGCAGTTAATAGCATTACACAATGGTGCAATAATAATGGTTTTAATATTTCTACATCAAAAACTGCGGGTGTTCACTTTTGCCTTAAGAAAAACTTACACTCTAACCCAGAAATCAAATTAAATGATGTAATCATTCCATTTTTAGACGAGATCCGGTTCTTAGGCATAATATTTGACAAGAAGCTAACTTTCCTGAATCATGTAAAATTATTACGGAAAAAATGTGAAAGAGCTATGAATATTTTAAAAGTCTTGTCATCTACAGCTTGGGGTGCGGATAGAAATTCTTTGATTAAAATATATAAAGCCATGGTGCTCTCTAAATTGGATTACGGCAGCGAAATTTATGGATCTGCCAGAAAAAGCGTCTTAAGAAAACTGGATCCTGTTCATCACACAGCACTCAGACTTTGTTCCGGAGCTTTCAGGACATCTCCTGTTAAAAGCCTTTATATCGAATGCAACGAACCCTCTCTTGATGTAAGAAGACGAATGCTGTCTTTGAACTATTATTTTAGAATTCAGTCAAACATGAATAATCCATTTCATAATTTTAAAATTCGCCCGTATTTAAATAGACTGCAAGCGGCTAGAAAGTCGTCCATACCAGTGTTTTTTACAAGAGTCCAAAACTTCCTTTCAGAAAACCAGCTGAATCTACAATTGACCCCTCTTCTGACAAATGTCTTTCCACCTTGGAAAAATCTTAATATGCAATTTTTAGACCTGTTCAATACTTTTAACAAATCTGAGACAACAGAAGTTATTTATCAACAAATTTTCCTTGAACACAGACAACAATATAAAGACTTTCTTCCGATTGGTCAAAATCATTTAATCATGTCTCTTTCGCAGTTATCTTCCCAGATACAGTAATTTCTTTTAAGCTTCATTCCTTCTGTTCTATTTTTACGGCAGAAATGACTGCGATTTTATATGCATTAGAAGAAATTTCTGAGAGACCGGAAAAAAAGTTTATTATTTATACTGACTCTCTAAGTGTTTTACAATCACTAAAATCGTTTTACCTTCATCCTCATAATCATCCTTTGGTTTTCCAAATTCTAGATATTTTTAACAAACTAACTTCCCTTGATTTTACTATTTTGTTCTGTTGGATACCCTCTCATGTAGGAATTCTGGGCAATGAGGAGGCAGACAAGGCCGCTAAATTGGCAAGCATTCCGGTGATCTCATCTATTTCTCTGGGTGACATAAATAAGCACATTAAAAACCTCCTCTATTCAGAATGGCAAGCTCAGTGGGACCTTGAAACTAACAATAAACTGCATATTATCAAACCTCATATACAACCATGGACTTCATTACCGAATCGAAAAGCAGATACAGTATTTACCCGTTTACGTATTGGGCACACTAGATTCACCCATCTCCACTTGTTGCTTGGCGAACAACCACCTCAGTGTTCTCAATGTAATTGTCAAATGTCTGTCCAACATATATTGTCAGAATGTCCAAATTTCAATGCTCAGCGTTTGCACTTTTTTCAAAACACGAGCACTCCATTACCTTTCCTACTTGGCAAGACCCCACATGCTCAATTTTTCGCCTTTTTGAAATCAATAGGTTTTTATCCACATATTTAAGTATTCTTCAGCTTTTTCTTAAAAAAAGTTTTCGCTTTTTTTATATAAAATTTTACATTTGAATCCTGAAAAAAAAAAAAACATAGTTTGGCGCAGCATAGTCAACATCATGGCTCTTGTGCCAATAAAACCTAAAAAAATCCAAATCCAAAATCCGGCAAGATAAACAAACTTTCAGCTTTCAGCAAAAGTTTATTTTTCTACTGAATCGCGAATTTTGATGACTGTGCTGACTGAATTTACTTTATTTCCATTGCTTTATGCATTTGATAGATGAGTATTCGAGACTCTTTTTATGACTAAAAAGACAATTATTACAAAGTAGTTGAAGAATATTGTGATTTTCAACCCTTATGGGTTTATATTTGATTTATATGATTTTTTTCCACTTTTCCTACGAAAAAAAAAACAGTGCTTTTTAAATGATAAATTTTCCCACAAAAGAAAAGGGAGATATCGGAGAAGCCAGAAAGGCTTACTTGAGACCTCTTATCACTCGCATCCAGACGTTTGCCGCTTTTATGAGCTGGTATGCGAGCGCTTTGAGGTCACAAAGCAGAAGTGTGTGAATTTCTTTCTCTTCAAGTCGCACTGATAATCTACTTTCGAACGTTCGCAAAATGAGCTATTTTAAAATTATTAATCATGTTTCATAGTAAATTGTTAAAATATTTTGTCGATTTTCCCAATTAATAATTTTAAATATTCAGGGATTATTCAGTTTTCAAGTCCGAAATTGCATCCTTGTTGACTTAGGATATTTTAAATAAAAAATGAATATCTAATATAAAAAGTGAGTATTTATTAAAATTTTGCAATAGCAAATTTTTAAATTTAATTAAACACGGATTAATTTTACGTGATAAATTTAAGATAATTTTAAATAAAGATAATTTTACGTGATAATAAAGATAATTTTACGTGAAATAATTAACTTGATCTTGGCTTGTTTTTACCCGAGTGAAGAAATGAATTGGAAACCTTTTCTGTAGCTTAAAGTTTTCAAGTTAGAGTAAATCATAATTCGCTCAAAAATATTGTAATAAGATTCAAGAGTGGGGGAAAAATCGGTCGCAAGCTGTGCACTGTAAAGAAATTAAGCTTTAAAAATCGAATTAGTAAATTAATCTGATATGTAGCACAGCATCTGAACTGGTAGAAGTCAAATATCTGAAATATTACTAATTTATTTTCATTTAGCATTCTATTACTTTCATCTACACGTTAATCTATTTCAGAATTCCAGTTATACCCCTGTTAGATTGCTTATTTTTTCTGACTAACTATTACTTGGGGCCTGGTGGTAAGGTCTCGTCTTAAGTTTCAGGGTGCCAGACCCGATTCTATTTAAGAACCGTTGTGTAAAGGCGTCTGTTGTGCGTTAAATCCATCAGGCCAAATGTTCTCCAGCTGGGGAGGGGTGCCAGCTCAGGTGTCGTACTCATCATCTGCACACGGATCAAAATTACAAGGTCCGTTCCAAAACAACCCTAATGTTGTTTTCCAACGGGCCGCTAATGTAACTAAACTATTAGTTATTTTGGAGTTTCTTGCATTCGTATTGATAGTTTCTGAGATTGATCATAATGAACGTTGAAAATTAACTGACATTTTATAGCTTTTTTATAGTAATTTCCAATTTAATCCCTCTCCCTAACTGCGTTTATTAAGTTATGTGACACATTCTGCTCCTAGCATCCAATTTAAAATTCTATTTTCAGCAAGGCGATAGCTTTGTTGAAACTGTGCCAAATAATAAATTATACTCAATTTCTGTATTAAATGAGAAATTATATTTAGCGTTTGCCCCCGAATGTAACAACGAATTGGAAATATTGCCTTTAGTTATAATTATCTAATATGTAGCACCTTATTTCCGTTCAAAAATATATTTTAATGCAAGATAGAAATTTTTAAAAAAATGCATATTCTAGACAATTTAAGGTACTATAAATCAAATACGCAATTTTGTATTTAATAGGCTAGTTTTCCCCAACTGGAGAGTTCTTAAACTTTTTTACACGCTTTTATTTCTGAGAGAAAAAAAGAATGTGAATACTTATTCGCATTTCTAATAATTAAAGTATTACTTCGTATCGGAATTTTGTTGACATTTACTATTATGAAAGATCTGTATAACATTTATGCTTAAGTTCAGCATTTCTTTGGAGTTTTAATTTCATTGATAAGGAATTACAATTCGTAAAATTGAAGATAAGATTCCGGATTGGAAACATTGGCTTTTATTTTCAAATTGAGTAAATTTTTAAATTTTTGTTGAGGACCATTTGAATACGTTTTGAATTTATTTCCGGTTAGCAATATTGCATCATTACAATACATGCATCATCAAAATTTCAATTTTTATTTTCTTAAATGCGAGGTATAGAGAAATTATAGTAACCATCAAGAAATGTAAACTCAGTGTTTTGAAGAATTTCCAGTATTTAAATATCTTTTAGTTCCCAACTCCAATTTTTAATGTTTATCTATCACAAATATAACTAAAAAAGTTTGATACATGGCCTTTATAGCAAATTTGGGAATTTCCATTGAATTTTCAGCAAAATATATTCAGAGGAAGTAAACAAATTTCCAACCAAACTCAATAGAATATGGGGAGATCTGTGGTTTTAGTCGTATGTAAATGCGATAACTTAAAACGCGATGATTAAAATACATCATACTTGGACTGTGCATTTTTGACTGCATTTGTAGCTCTGAGTAAAATTTTGGTTTTCATAGATTGGGACAAAAAGAGTCTAAAACATAAATTCATCGTAATTAGATTATACACGAGAAAGTATAGGGGAGATCTTTTATATTTATTTGAGTATGCTAGGATAAGATAGAACACTTTTTTTTTTTAACAAAGTTGTATTTATTACAATTGTCCCTTTTTTATTAGTTTCATTATGGGAAATATCCATATAATTAGGAATATATAAATTTAATCGAGTATTAATCGTCAATGTAAAAAATTACGAGTAACCATCGTTTACGATTACTGAAAGCTGTTTTTTTTTTCCTTCAAAACTCTTTTATGTTTTGATTTTTTAAACTTATAGAGGAATCTTGGAAATCAAAGGCAAAGAATATTAGTGTTCATTATTGTTGTTATATTCGCATTTCAGTAAAACTTATTGATGAAGTCTGACTTATCAGAGTGATTTTTAATTGTGGTGCTTATGGGATTCGGTAGCAGTGTAGGCTTTATTTCCAGACTATTACGAGGGTTGTAGTTTATTCCATAGAAGATCCGCCGTATATGTGAATTTGGTGCTTGTCAAATTTGTCTTTGAAAATTCAACCTCCATTTAGTATGATGTAGACGATTGTAAGTTGGGCGGATACTTGATTAAGTACCATATTTATTATCCGATTTGGACATAGGAAGAAAAAGGGTCCGAATCAAAACAATTTTAATCTAACTTCTAAGTGCTTCGTTTGTCTAATTTATGGGCTGTTTCATCACATATGCAGTTAAATGGTTGAGGAATTTTAAACTCTTGCTGCTGTGATATCTTGAGGGAAGTTTTCGTTGGAAATAGTTCGCTGTAATCAATATGCATGATTACATGCATGAGTTATCAGTTTTCTTTATTAAACACTTCAACCATATTTCTAGTACAAAAGTTCGAATTCCACAAGGACACTTTATCTATTTAAAACTGAAATTTTCATCATTTTATGTACTTATCCTAAAAACAGTTTTACGATCTTTAATAGGTTAAATAGTTTTATCCTGTAAATACAGAAATATGAGATGAAAAAAATTCAACAGCTAATGCGTTTAACAAGGGGGAATCAAGCGATAAGTACGTTTCGGATTAGATGCGCAAATTTATTTTTCACTTTTTTTCAAATTTTTATCGTGCATTTTTTTAAAGAACGCCATAATTTGAGGATATTCTTAACATTATAATTTAGCAATATAGTTTTGATGTATGTTTGAATAATTTGACTACTTCTAGCGGTATTATACATGACCTGTTTCTCTCATCTCTGCAACTAAAATCCCAAACGTTTAGATAAATTATTCGAGTAAAATATCTTCACTGGAATAAGTCGGCCAGTCGCTATTTTGTTTGGAGGTTTCAATAACATCTAGCGATGTTTAAATAGGAGTTTTTTAATTCAGTAGGCTTACTGAATGCTGGTCCCTGTTATGTTCGTATGATCTTCCTCTTACCAACTCGATGCCATTTCGTTTTCAGAGAGACACAGTATATATCTTCGCTCAAATGTGTTGTACTGAATTGGCTATTTCCTTTAACCAAGGAGGGATAAAATGAATATTTATATTATTTTTACAGATACCACTTATTTGAAAATGAATCTTGTGTCATTTTTGACTTCGTGGAAGTTTATTCAGAACAAAATTGGCTTTTATCTTATAGAGATACTTATTGGATCAGAAGGATTCCATCTAACATATTCTGAAGTATTTATCTGATGTTTATCTTTTCTCTTAGTAGAGATAATCTCACTAAATTAATATATGCTCTTTTCTTACAGAATGCTCCAAATTGCCAAAATTAAATTTTTTCTTCCAACATTTGCCACTGCAGCATACATTCACTCTTCGAATATATATATTTTATTTTCCGCTTTTGGGAATAAATTAGTTTCCCAGGATTAATAGTTGCTAAAATATTAGTTAAATATTTTACGTAATTATAACTTGGTAACTTCTCTAGCAAAATATTATACATATAACTAGGTTTGGAGGATGTAATCATATACATTAACCTCTTTTCATATGTATTTGACATGAGCATCGAATTATTGAAGTTTTAGTATTTAAATTTGGAAGTAAGTGAAGAATGAAGCCATTTAAAACTCAAATCAGATTATTATGCAAAATTTTATACATCAAGTGAGCTATATGATTTTAAAGGACTGGAAGTAAAATAAAGGTCACAAATAGGACGTGTTTTCTGATTAGGAGGTTAAATACATTCTTGGATTAAAACGCTAATGAAACTGAATTTGGTAGATCCTGGCGTAATTAAAAATATTTTGATAGGAGTTTAGCCTAGACTTCCTATATATTTAAAACAAAGCATAATATATGTCTTGTTAAATGCAATACACAGGTTAGAATTTTTAAAAATTAAATTGTATATGCATTTTTTAGGGTGGGACGGGGGGAACTTTCTCGAATTTGAAAGAACAAAGATTGGTAGCTAAAAGATTTGAACTCGAAATGTTATGAAATAAATTTTGATGAATGTCCATGTTTCGGATATCCTCGAACTCGATTTGGATTCAGGAAGACATAATTTCAAAGTAGGAGAGTTGGAGAGACTTAATTCAAAGAAATAATTTTGGAATTATATATGTCTATGAACACAATAATTCAAAAGCATATTGAGCTAGATGAAGGAAAATCTTATATGTTAGTTGCACCTAGCTTGTTGATTCAAATGAAATCCATTCCTGACTCTTTGAATACAAGGTACATGACGAATTCAGATCATAAACAGCTCGTTGAATAAATTTGGTTCACAGATTTACCGAATGAATAGATTTTATCATCTATATTATAGACCTGCAGCAAGTTTTGAACTAAAACCACCAAGGCATTGATAATGCGCATTTTTCAACGGATTTATAAAGGCGATAACTTGAAAACGCAATGTCGCGAATTAATGAAATTAGGCTCACAGTTTTAGCATCTGATATCAAGGTCTTGAATTAAATCCGTCTAGTCACGAATTTGAGATTCTAGGCACCACTATAGTTTATGACCTTGTATAAGATTTGCAATTTTCTTTGGCGTTTGGGGAATGACACTTTTTTTAGTTAATCCACCTCTCTATACGTAACGCTAACAAACGCGGAGCAAACATGGTTTTTATCACTTATTGACGAGTGGTAACAATCAAATATGAATAAATCATTGTACGAAATCAAACTGGTTTGCTGAACAAATTTTACAGCTGCATTGAACCGAGCTCTTTGCTTAGTTTATACTTATAATAAAGCTCAATGAGTGTGTGTGTGTGTGTGTGTGTGTGTTGACGCTCTACAGGCCGGACCGTTGGATCTACAGCTACCAAATTTGGTACATTTATACCTTGGAGTTTGGGAATGTGCACCTTGGAGCCCTTTTTTCGAATTTTTAATTAGAATTTGAATTAATTAAAATTTAAGCGAAATTTCGACGTTTTCCCGCTATAACTTCCGAAAATATGATCGCATAAACCTGATTTTTACATCAATTTAAAGATTAAAAAACTAGCCTTCTAATGGTATCAGTGTTTTAATGTAAAACTCAAGCTTCTATTTTTAACAAATTTTTAAAGAAATATTTTAACGATGCTTTTTTATCACGTGACTGGATAAAATAAAAGAAAACAATGACGGAAGTTCAAATAATAATAAAAAAAACTCATCGTAAATCAAGTCTACAGAAATGCAACTTTTAGCACGTGATTGGATAAAATAAAAGAAATATAAAATGTGATATTTTCTTTAAAAAATAAATGCAAAGCAAAGGTTTCTACAATCGTTTGCGATATCTATATCATTAACTCAATAAACCTTCTTTATTTACGGTAAACCTGATTGAATTTAGACAGGATGTGCATTGAAATCCCGACTTAATGGCATATTTATGTAATCGTTTGCAATATCTGTATCATTAATTTAATACTTTTTTTCCCTTTCTCGCTTTCTTTAAAAAAAAACATATTTAATATTTTGGCAACATCATCGAAAATTTGTTTTTTTAATATTTTGGAAGCATAACCGATGGTTAAAACTGACTGATTTTTAAAATTAAAGAATATTATTAGGAAGAGGTGTACTTTTAAAACTTACCGTCCATCATCTTAAAGAAAATATTAATTTCAGGTCAATCAATGCCCGGAATTACTTCAAGGCTAATGAATATGTGATTTAATTGAAAATTTTAGAACGCTTTACTCATGGCGAACCAGCTGGTCGCCAAAGGCGGCTAGTCCTTAATACAGATGAAAAATATTTCTGGAAATGTTCCAGTGAGATTTTGATGTATTGGCATAAAGTTTATTCTGCTACAGGCAAGACGATAAAGAAATCAAGAAGTAGACTTCGCACATAATGTTTCATTTACCACAAAGACGAGCTGAACCATAACTGGATGAATAATCACATTGACTTGATTTTAAGAATTAATCTGAATATATTCCAAAGCAGTTATCGTATAAAATTTTATCTTTCATTAATTCAATTTCCTTACAAAAGCTCCTCTTAATTTTAATATTGTTCAATTCATTTAGATTCACAACTTGTAACAATGTTTTAAAATGCTATGACGAAATTCAAATTCATCCATCAAAACATTGAAACGCGTGCTTTTAACTTTATCTTAAGATTTTAAACTCCAATTTTACTTCGCAATATACGTACTTTTGTTCTTTCTGCTATATTATTGTTGATAAATTGCTGAGGAACTTGAGAAATTGTTGTAATGGTCAAAAAAATTCAAATTCGAGATTTTGACAAATAACATTTTAGATCTCCCTGAGTTCGAAAAACACATATTTGGAAAATGTCGATCTGTAACAACCCCCCACCGCTTTAAGACAGTTGGATGATATTTGGGTTATGGGTTTTACACCAAATTTGCATATTTTTTATAGTTAAAATTTGAGCGAAATCCATCCTGAGCAGGTTTGTTGCAGGTATATATGTATATATTTGCATATGCGAAAACACATGTGATCCAACAAGTATTCCTTCCGAATTTTTCCAGTCACATGCATGATTGGGAATTTCCATTCAAATATTGTTTGAGACTTAAAATGCATATCTTCTGTCTGAATATCCGTAAATTTTTTCTTCGTCTCAGTTCGCATTCGAAAGACTGACAGAGATAAAATGTTAATTGTGTTGAGCATCCGTTAAACAATCCGATTGATTTTTCGAGTCGTTACTTTTATGGTATTTTTCCGTATCTTCTATTCCCTTTAATAGTTTTTTAGGTTGAGTTTAGTATAAATCGAATATCTACAAGTTTTGAAATTATTTTGGCAACTATCATATCGATTCTCAAAATCCTGTGGAAAAAGCACATTTGAAAATGTTGTGTAATTTATTATTCTTAAAAATGTAATTTGTTTGTCTTGAGAAAAGAGATAGTTAAAAAATAATGTTCGTTCTTTCTAAACTGATCGCAATTTTACCGCTAAAGAGAATTAGTATTTAACAATAGTCATTGCAGTAACGCAAAATAATACTTTGTTAGCAAAGAATTTTCGAGATGTAAAAATTGTTTCAAAGTGAAAAATAAAAACTGTTGAAATACAAAAACCTTCCTATCAGCTCATTCATTTTTTTTTTTTTTTTTCATTTGGAAGTTGAAAGTATCGTTGTTTGAAATCTGTAGATAGCAGCACATTACCGATGACAGAAATCGGTGTTTAAATTTTGGTGTCGCCATCTAGTGCACAGAACATAACTATAAACGTCAAAATCTAAATATTTGTTAAAAAAATACTTAAATAAATATTGGATATTTGAAATAAATTACGTTTTCTGATAGAAGAAGCTACAATTAGAGATCCTCTCCAGAAGAATATTTTTTTCCTTAAGGTATTCAAACTACATTATAAACACTGGTTATCGATCACATTGGCGACTTTTTAAAAATTGTTATTTCTTGTAGTTCAGATTTTCTTGTTTTCAAAACAATTTATCTATTCTAGAAACACAAAGGAGTGACATATCATTTAGGGCACATATTTTTTTAGCTAAAATTTGTCTTTCTAAAATTTCAATTTTCTCAAAACTTTAATGCTCATAAAAATTATCCACTGTTAACATGATATCTCAAAAATTTATAGAGGTATTTGCATAGAAATTTCAGAGTGTGTTTTAAGTGATATGGTCAATGAAATGAACTAAAAGTATTATTGTTTGTCAAATACTTTTTCACTTACATGTGTTTTTAGGAAATTTAAGCAGTACATTTATGGAAAAAAATGAATATATAAGTATATTTTTACCCATAACTTCTTTGCATCTCAACATTTTTCTTAGATTTTGGTTCATATCATTCATCATTATGCTCTGTAACTTGTGTTCAAAGAAAAATAGGATTGTTGCATTACAATTTTGTGTAGAGTGTTTGCTTAAATTTCAGTAAATTTCACTTCAAATTTTAATGTTTCTCAAAATATCTAATATTTTTAATAATTTTGTTGTATTTGTAGTATTTTGTATCATAAATAGCGATACATCTAAAAATCATAGTTTTAAATAGTTTTTTTTTAATGAATTTTTCAAATTTTTTCCTTTGAACGTAGTTGGATACCTCAAAATTATTACTCTATTCATAGTGTTCAGTGTAACTATGGATAAAAACTTCCTAAATAGAAATCTGTAAAGCACCGTCTTAAAGATGTGAGAAAATTTGCTCATTATGTGCTTTCTTCTTCAATTGCAAATTAAAAATATGTGAGAGTATTATAATAAATAATGATTAATATTAAAAAATTAATGTAATGATTAATATTAAAAAATTAATGTAATGAATAAATAATTTCTGAACATATAAAAAACTTACGAAAAGGAAACATCTTTTTTAGGAAATATGCACAACACAAGGATTGATTAGTAATAATTTAATATTCTATTCGACTAATTTTAAATTTAATTGACATTTTAAATAGAATTCTGAAATGATATATCTTTCTGCATTGTGTTGCCATTAACTACCACACAAATAATTTTTTTTGAAACCTTTATAAAGACAAAAGAAAAGGTGTTAAATACCGCAAGAATTTCATAACTGTTCTCATATTTAAAATGACTTGTTGTCGGCTTTTTCTACTACAAAATGGAATTCGATAAAACCTGTTTGAGAATCCTTATTTCATAAGCTGCACGAAATCCTTTGTGATTTTTGGTAGTTTCGATGGAATCAAATTCTGGTAACTATAACAAAAATAATATCAGTTCGTAAAGTTTTTATTATATTAACAGAGTGTTGTGTATAACGCAAAACTACACATAATTAAAATTGATGATTCCAGCCAGGAACAGTATACAGTTATACGAAGAATACTTGCATTAGATTTAAAATAAAACATTTATTCGGATTTTGCTTGTGGTATTATTATAAGCAAAATGATTTTAATTTATATTTCAAATTTATGCAATGTTTTTGGTCTTATTTACTTTATAAACAACAACAAATAAAATAATTCTGTTTATTTCAATAAATATTAATAAACAGTTGAGAAAAACATATTTTGAGTTCCATTATCTGTTTTTATCTTTAAAAACGATATTCTTTGGTAGAAATAATAGCTACAAGTTATTGGAAGAATTCTTTATTTAATTTTTAATTGGATGAATTCTAAATTTAATTCTAAGTATTTTTTTTAAATGTCATTATGAAATATATAGAAGAAATATTCTGCAATCAAACTGTGATGGGAATGAAATCGCTGTAATTGTGCAGATAGAAAAAGAAGGAACATACATGATTTTATTTTAAATAATAAGAACATTTTGCAAAATTTAATTTAACTTCACTTATTTCATGTTTAATTAGACGAAATTTTATAATGGAATTTTGTAATGTTTTGAATTTTGTAGGGCTCTGAATCTGTGATAACAAGTGACTATTTCAATATTTTTCAAACCGAATTTCTGTTAATCGATTAATTCAACCCTATTTTAGTTTTAGCTAACTGGAACCATCTGGTTTTATAATTCAGAAACAAAAAATAATCTCTAGATCCACAATATTTATTCTTTAATTTATAACCTGCACTATTTTAATTAAAAAAATTAGAAATTAACTAAATAGGAATTTTTTTATATTTTTTTAGTAGAACCCTGTTGTTCGGTTAGTATTTACTTTACGTATGTGCTGTTTCGGTCAATATGACCTAACTCAGAAAATTCACCTTTCTTGCAGTGATTGACATGAGTCATTTAAGAAATGGTTTAAACAATAGTAATATAAGTTTAAAGGCAGATCTATTAATATAATGCTGCCATACAAATAACAAAGATTATTTGAAATTTAAGCTTACAATAATGTAAAGCACATATAAAAATACAGAAAAATATTCGAATTGAAACTTACTTTTATTTACAATTTGAGCAATGAGATTTTACATGAGATTTTGGAAATAAGTATTGGAGCACAATTTTTTAAATTGAAATGAGTTGTCATTTTATTTTAAATTTTTCTGGCGAATTTAGATTTATAAAAATAAATTGCTTATACTATTTAAAAAAGACATCATTTCCGTTTCGGATATTGCTATTAACTCAGAATCAGTCTTTCTGCTTCGTACTAGTGTTTAGTCAAAATTATTTTTCACCATTTAATTAAAAACTATAAAAAATGAATTTGCAAATGGGATTCTTACAATTGCGGTTTTTATAATTGTGATTCAATAACTTTTTACAATAACATATTAATTTTGCTCCCATTCCTTGACGTACAGAGCTCGCGCCTTGCACGCTTGACACACTATGAAGTATCCTCAGCATTTCCCGATGGTTCATTTTTCTCTGAATTCGTTTCACTACTTTTATTGAGTTCTAAGTGTGGCCATGCTTCAATGTGTTTACGTTTTCCAGTTTCTTCCAAAACCAGCATTTGTTTAGTCAATTTATTTTCATTCCATGCACTATATATTGAAGTTTATAGAACAACTGTATTGTATGCAGAAATATCAAGCATGTTTTAGAATACTGTCATGGGCCAGTGTTTTTTTTACATGTGTATGCGTTTAACATTTGATCAAGACTATCCACAGTCCCTTTAGTTGAATTATAATCTATCATAAATGTTTTTTTGTCTGGTCTGTTACTAACCTTTTTATGATGATGCAAAGTACTTAGAAGAACAATATTCTTGTTCTTTTTTGGGATGTAGTTTACAACTGTTGTGTCTTCTGTAAAATAAAATAATGAGTTGTGAACTTCTTTGCTCAGGAAGAACTGATTTATTTTTTCTAATGGTGCGAAGCATAGCCATTTTTCATTTCAGAAGTTATTTTAAGTTGCAAGATTTGAAAAATTATTACATGTAACATTGCGAACCGATATTTCTTATACCCATACGTCCTTTACTTATACCCATAAGAAAGATCCTACTCTATTCGTATTTTCTGATTTTTCTCTGGCTTTGACCTTTGTTCTTTTCCTGTGTGAATATGCGCTTTCAGAACATAAAAAGTATTATTGTCACATAAAGTCCACATTTTGATCCCATACATAGATGGCTTACTTGGTATATACTACAATGATGGAAAAAAAATCCCAACACCAAGAAAAAATTATTGTACAGTAATGAAATTTTAGGAATACATTTGTCTAGGTAAAATCTTTAATTGATTAAAGTTTCAAGATCACAGGTAGAGCCATTGGCGAGAAGAGTCATTTCAAATGTGAAATGTTGATGCATTAGTAACCGGTGTAACCACCAGAATTTTGAATGCAAGCCTGCAAACGTGCATGCATTGTGTCGTACAGGTGTCGGATATCAGTTTGGGGGATGGAGTTCCATGCCTGTTGCACTTGGACGGTCAATGCAGGAACGGTTAATGCTGGTTGTGGATGACGTTGGAGTTGTCGTCCAATGATGTCCCATACGTGCTCGATTGGAGAAAGATCTGGAGATCTAGCAGGCCAAGGCAACATGTCGACACTCTGTAGAGCATGTTGGATTACATCAGTGGTATGAGGGCGAACGTCATCCTGTTGGAAAACACCCCCTTGCTGTTCATGAATGGCAGCACAACAGGTTGTATCACTAGACTGACGTACAAATTTGCAGTCAAGGTGCGTGGGATAACCACGAGAGTGCTCCTGTTGTCATACGAAATTGCTCCCCAAACCATAACTCCAGGAGTAGGCCCTGTGTGTCTAGGCCGCAGACAGCGTTGACTTGGCCTCCTTCTAACCAACAAATGGCTATCAGTGCGACCAAGGCAGAACCGGCTTTCATCAAAAACCACAACAGATCTCCATTCCGTCCTCCTATGAGCTCTAGCTTGACACCACTCACGTCTTAAACGGCAGTGGTTTGAAGTCAGTGGAATGTACTGCACAGGGCGTCTGACTCGGAGCTGTCCTTGAAGTAACCGATTTGTAACAATTCGTTGTGTCACTGTGGTGCCAACTGCAGCTCGAATTTCAGCTGCAGACGCAGTACGATTAGCCACAGCCATACGCCGAATACGACGGTCTTCCCTCTCAGTAGTACCACGTGGCCGCCTGGAACCTGGTCTTCTTGAGGCAGTACCTTCCCTTGACCACTGCCGCCAATGCTCATGCACAGTGGATACATTCCTGCCAAGTCTTTCAGCAATATCGCGGAAAGAAAACCCACAATCTCGTAGCCCTACAACACGACCTCTTTCAAACTCAGTGAGCTGTTGATAATGGCTTCTTCGTCTTCTCAGAGGCATCCTTGACTAACAATAACCCACTACGTCAAATCTCAACTGTAAATAACGATCACGAACCTTACATCGCTTATTTAAAGCAAACCTCATTTGCATGTTCCTAGTGTCGCTACTAGCGCCACACTTACGCGCGTAGCTCGAAATTCTAATCGACGTCATCTTTCGGATGTATAAACACGCCTACCAAATTTCGTTTATCTAGCACAGCTCCTTCCTAGTGTTGGGATTTTTTTCCATCAGTGTATTTGAAAGAAAGTCTACTAATTGTTTATCTGCAGTAATATTTTCATCGGATTACATAATTTTGATAGAATTTCTATCCACTTTTCTTAGGTATTTCCCAGCGATGTAGCTAATTTATCTACATTTATTTTTGACAAGTGGTTTCATTATCAAAACGAATAACTGTCGATAAGGTGCAAAATGTTTCGAGGGACATTGTCGCATAAAATATATTTCTGCCAGTTTCTTTATCTGAAAAACTTTTTCTTGATTCTCCACATGATTTATAAACACCAGCTGATTATAATAATCCAATATTTTGCTTGAAAAGTTTTATTTTCAATATTTCCCACTTTTCTCCGTAAATCCTTTCCCTTCAATTTTGGTCATATTTATGAGTTCGTTTTCAATTTCAGAATCAACTGCTACCTCAAATACACATTTACATCTGATATCCTTGATGTTGCATATCGTATGACCCTTGGAGTAGTTCTTGTAATATTGGTAGCGTTGAGATTGAGAAGAATGTGGCAGCAGATTCTATTTTGACTTTATTTCAAGATCCTTGGACTGAATATTTTCTTTATAATTCATTTGTTGAATATCGGTATCAAAGTTGTTAGAACTTTCCCTCTAAATTTCATCGCTTGTACGATTTTTATACTGCGATACTTTGCTGTCAGAAGCTCCTATTAGTTTAACTATATCAGCGTGACTCAAATCCTGCAATTTACTATTTCTTCTCTCACATTCGCAAGCATGCTCTTTTACAGTGTATCAGAAAGTGAAAACACAGCAAAAATATTTTTTTCAATAACAGCAAAAAGATTGTCCCCCTGGTAATTGTATCAACTTTTGGATTTTGCACACTCTCTCTTGTCATATGACTAAATACATAACAGGTTTCGAAAATGGACGAATTTCAGAAACACTATTCTTTTCTTTTGAATTATTCCAAACAAAAGTGAACAAGTATGAGTAAAAATAAATGATTTTTTTTGCATTGGGTGGTATTGACCCGAACGATACATTAGGTACAAATTGAAAAATATTTCTTCGAAATAAGAATAAACCTAAATCCCTCTATTAGAACATTTTAACATTATTTACCAAAGACACCAAAAAGTTTCATGAACAGATTTCTGTACTATATATTTTTACGTAGGTATAAATTTAATTTCGGATCATATAGACTCGAACAAAACAGGAGGTTTAACAGCAATAAATGTTAAAATATTATTGGTAAATTTATTATTAATGTTAAAATATTATTTGTCTCCTAAGTTGAAGGAGATGCAGGAGATATTCGAAGTTGTACATAGCCGCAACATAATCATATCACTAGATAGAATCATCCTCTCCATTCTGTGAATACAATTTCAGATTTCTGATAATTAGGAAATTTATTAGCATACTAATAATAATACTCTCTAATAAAAATATTATCCCCATTGGGTGAAATTTCAGTACATTTATTAAGGACATGAATGTCACGAGTACACGCATGTCTGTTTTTAGAATCAGGCACATGAGCATTTTGTGCCTCATATTATAGTAAAGAATGCTGAGTATAATTTATTTGTTATGCTTTGTCCATAGATTAAAAAAATTAACATCGAAGTACAATTTCAGCAACTAGATCCTCTACTAATTTTTATATGTCAAAATTTTGGTGACTTCGAGTTTTCGCGATAAAAGGCAGGATAAATGTTCAAAACTACAAATGTTGAAGAATTTGTTTCAATATATAATATGGTTCTACATTTTAGATGCTTAAAATGGGTAACAAACATTTAGTTTCTTTACATTTAGTGACACATGTAATTGGATACAATTCGTTCAAAATTGGATAAAAAATCTACAAATTTGGTTTAAAAACAACATGTCGAATTTCATCTGCCTAGCGCAAAGAATTTTTCAATTATAGATCTCATGTATAGAAGAATATAATTTCAAAAGTCTGCTTTTCGGTATCAAGGAAGTCTGAAATGTGAAAATTTGTCTAAGAAATTTATTGATGATTATAATGCTTTCAGATGTGAAAAAGTAACAAGCATTAAACTATCAATCCCTGCAGCATTATTTTTGCTAATTTCTAAAATTTTAATTTTTTTATCTATTTCATATAGTATTAAATATTTCAAAACATTAAAAAAATAATTTTTCATTTATTTTTATTTAACTTCAGTTTTTTTCATGTTTAATATAGATAACATTTTGTTAAGAATTTTTTGTTTACTTTTTGTTGTGCCAAGATTTCGTAATTTTGTGAATTCTTGATGATAATGTCGTTTGTTAATATTTTCAATATTTTACAATAAGTTATCAATTTATTTAATTATATTTTGATTTCAAAATTATCAGCACCTAAGAGAAAATTTGAAAAAAAAATCATACTGTGTGATATTTATTATCTAGCATGATACATTAATAAACGAAATATTTAAACTAAAAATAGCTTTTTTACTGAATTTTCAAATTTATATAATAATTTTCTTTAAAATAAATTGCTTTTAAAGATGAAAACGACAAAAAGTACGCAAATGAAACAAACAAAAATAATTTATTTTCTCAAAGTATCGATTAATTATGTTTATAGCTGTGTTAACTTCAAACTGGAATTTCTGGTTTCTTCTTAGTTTATATTCTTAATTAAATTTAGAAATTAAAACTAAACATAATGAGAAGAAAGGGAATAATAATGAAATCTGTTTGTTTCTTTGAAATAGAGTGGGCTAGGAATTCGATTAAAGGATTTTCAAATATTTTGATATTTTAATACAAAAGGGAAACAATGTATTCAATTAAGAAATTTAGATAGCTCTTTTTACTTGCTGTTATTAAATATTCAGTTATTAAGAGCAACATTTTAAGAACAAAAGGTAGAAGTAAAACTTCATTATTTTTTCCAATGGGTTTCAACCTAACATAATTAAAAATTTCATTCTGAGAGAAGTAACAATATTTTAATAGGATTTAAAAAAATTCATGGATACCATTTATCTTAAATCATGCTTTGTGTTCATAATTAAAGTATTTAGAAACATTTTCATTCCTCTTAAACAATTGTTATTAGTTTAAAAACGAATCATCATTTTTCTTCATTAAAGTTTATAATTGTCCCATGTTTTATATACATAGTGAAAAACAATCACATACATAGGATTACTTTAATATACCTGCATACAATATAGAGTCTAAAGTATTGGAAGAAATTTTGAGAGGTGGTAGAGCTTACTATAATGAACAATTGTTGTATAGGAATATATGACGCATTGAGACACAAACAGTAAAAAATAACGGAATCATAAAATATTTATCAGCAGGAACCTTAACAAGTGATTCTGTACAGATAGCGATAGTTAACATAGATAAGCATCCAACAATTTCCAGTTACTGGAAATTGCTGAATGCTACTTTTAGGGTGCACTGGATTGGGTGTGGTTGGCCAGTCTGATGGCCACTACGATCGCCAGATTTACCGATTCCAAATTGTTTTCCTATGGGGGCATTTGAAAGCACTTATTTACAAGACGCCATTGAAGAGCTTGTTGCTGGACTATCATGAGAGGCTGCATGCGTACGTGAAATACTGTATTTTTGGAATCTGTTCGCCAATCATTCACCGACGCTACCAAGCTTGCATTTCTATCGGTGGCCACAATATGGAGAATTTTTTGTAGACATTGCCGTAAAAAATCATTTAGCGACGAAGTTGTAAATAAGCAATGGTTTTCATTTCATGTGCTATTTTTTGTATTTGGGAGTCAAAGCGTCATTTCCGGTCATATACTCCCTATATAATAATTGTTTGTTATAGTGAGTTCCACCATCCACCTTTGTCCACTGATTTGAAATTCACTCTATATATCTACCAGATTTTAAAAGAAATCCCTTCAAAGGATGTCTGGATGGTTCTTTGTTCAAATGTAAGTGAACCCAATAATTGTAAAACAGAGAGTATTAGACTAATAATATTTAAGAAACATCTAAAGTACAGATCTTGAAATTGTTTTCATGTTAATGATAACATGAAAACTTTTAAATTTAGACGTGTGAAATTCGGTATGTTATATTGTGACTAAAATTGCAGCTCTGTGCTAAATTTTGATTTTAACTCTTCAACAAAGAAATGTATACACATCTGCAGATATTTCAGCATTCATGGCATTCGGGATTCTACTCATAATTCATAACTTTTTTGTGTAGATTGGGGGGGATATAATATCTTTATTAAAAAGTAAGCCAGTCAATTTCGAAGATACCATTGGATTGGTTTCAAATTTTGCACTGCCTCTTATTTGCTGAAGTTGCAAAGCAACCAAATCTGAGACCGAGTAACGTGACGAATTGGAGCTTTATATTAGAAGTAAAAATTGACTAATTTTTTCCACGTTGAGGGAAATACTACAAATTTTCCACATTCTTTTGAGCAAGACGCATTGCAAAGTGAAAAGATATGTAATGAAGACATTGCAGTAAGTAATGATAATGATGCTATTGAAAAATTTATTTAAAAAAATTCATAACAGGCAATAGAAAAAAGGCTAATAGCTTTTAAAATAATTACTAGGAAAAATCACATTTTTAAGGAAATGTTACAGATGATGTATTTCAAACGTAAAATTGTGCAAATGCGAATTGTTACAAATGATGTATCTTTATGAAAATGAAACATTTTATTTGTAAAATGTAATGTTAAATCTCTACAAAACAGAATCGCAGACGTTTTGGAAAATTAAGACGCGTGTTAAAATTACTTAAAAAGATCACTAAGTTTCATCCCTTTAGAATTTTATTATTTTAGAAATTCTTGTTGAATCAATTTTCTAGAAATTGAAGATTTTAAATGAAAACGATGATAGCCAATTAAATAGAAATCCAATTATCTATTTTTAAATAAAATAATTGTTTTTAAATAAACAAGGAAGTGGGGACATTTTTTTCGAAATTGATTAAAAGAAAACATAATTTCATTCCCTTGAATAATTTTTTTACAAATAATTTAAGATGTAATCAATCATGATATCAAACAAAGAAATTAATTGCAAATAATCTAAATTTTTGATTTATTAAAATTCATGATTGAAATAAATTATTATTACATATTTGTGCATGAAATAATTATAACTGACAAAAGAAACATTTTGTTAAAATTAATTTGAGAAATTTCTTATTATATTGAAAAATATAAATAACAATTGATAATTGATATAAATAACAAATAATTTATGACCCAAAGAGTTGCTTTAGTGACAATGCAGGAAATGAGGTTTATGCCGACTTAAAGTAAAAAAAAGAAAAATTCTGATGATAAATTTACAAAAATCAGTTTTATTTCTTTGTTCATCTGTATATAGAAATTAAAAACCAAACAATAAATCATTTCTCAACTTTAAGTTTTATCAAAAGTTATTCTACATTGATAAATAATAATAGCTGATGCTGGAATATTAAAATACAGGCTTTATGTTGATTTAAAGTAAAGAAGAAAAATTATAAATAATAAAGTTAAGAAAAAGTCAGCCTTTTTTAAAATCTATATATAGAATGTAAAATAAAAAAAAATATTTATTAACTTGAAGTTTTATAAAAGTGATACTACAATGACATATAGTGTTAGTAGATATTGCAACATTAAATTAATAGTTGTATGCTGACTTTAGGTGTAGAAGAAAAATTAAAAACAATAAAATTTCAAAAATCAGCTTTATTTCTTTTTTTATTTTCATCTATATATAGAAATTAAAAAATTCATTTCTTAACTTTTAGTTTTATCAAAAGTGATTCTACATTGATAAATACGATATTTGATCCTGGAATATTAATTTTCTGGTTATATGTTGATATAAAATAAAGACGAAAGAATTAGAAAAAAGAAATAAAGTGTAATTTCATTATTTTCAATCTATATATAGAAATTAAAAAAAAGAATATATTTTTTTTATTTGAAGCTTTATCAAAAAAGGTTCTACAAAGATAAATTTGATTAATCAAGACAAATTTCTTGAAGGCGTTGAATAAACATCAAGTTAAAAAAAGTATTTTATTCTGCGCAGTTTTTAATTCGGAATTCATACATTTTTATTTCAGTCCAATTCAGTAAAAAGTTTAAATAGTACAAACTTTATGTAAAATTGAATTACATGAATTATTTAATAGAATTTTATTTTAAAGATTTCTCCTGTAGTCGTACCTTTTGATACAAAATCCTGTTTCCTTACATTAAAAGTTTGTACGATTCAACAAAAAAAGCATTCAACAAGGAAAAAACAGGAATAAAGTGAAACAGCCGAAGTAGTCTGTTGAAACAAAATCGGAGATGTCTAGAGAAGAAGTATCCAAACTATTCTAAAAGAAAGTTTAAGAAATGGGAAGTAGAGCTGTATATTTCGGAAAAGATTAGGAATAAACTTAACCGGTTCAATATCGATTTTTTCTTTTTGTGTGTCAAATGTTCAAGTAAAGAATGAAGAAAGTACAGGCCGAAGAATTTTCAGACCACGAAAATATCTTTGTGACAGCTACCTTGAAAAGACATGGCATGCAGAAAATGTTTCTTAATATTATTTTTCTACCGAAGAAAAAATTGGATACAAGTAGAGGGAGGATTTAAAAAAAAAGAACAAAGAGGTATTAAAAAAATAAGAAAAGGAATTCTGGAAACAGTCTCTAAAAATACTGACGGAAAGCTAAGGTTTGAGAAGAAGGCTTCAAGCAATTTCTGATACGGTGATAACAATACATTCTTACTTGACTTTTGACGTAAGAATAGCATATATATCCTGAGTTATTGGTTGTTTCTCATGTAGTGTCATATAGAAGTATTTTTCATTTCTTTGGTATAATCACTTCTTTGGCACTTTTCTTTTTGTTGAATTTCAAAAATGAAAAGATAAGATGCTTTTAGCTCATAATTTTACTTTATACGCTATGCGACAAAAAAAGGGATAAAAAGAAAGATGCGTTCAAAAAATTATATTTATTTCAGCATAAAAAATAATCATAAGTCAGAAATCTTAATAAGTAATATTATATATAAAAATAATGGCATTCTCAAAACTTTTTCGTATTTACTCGAATGAAAGTTTTATTTCCCCCTCTCCCCCTCCAAAAAATTG
Organism: Argiope trifasciata; assembly: GCA_026543055.1. NCBI lineage: Eukaryota > Metazoa > Arthropoda > Arachnida > Araneae > Araneidae > Argiope > Argiope trifasciata. The sequence goes on along the minus strand of JAPMOQ010015958.1, from coordinate 441,819 downwards.
TGGGCAATGTATTTAAAACAGATAATGCTTTGCGTGAATGGAATTGGTTTACAATAGTTACGAAATATTAACCTTTAGCCTCATTTAGCACTTTTATTAAATCTATCGCGACATTCTTGACGAGTTTCCTTTCTTTTTTCTTTTTCTTTGGCGATTAATCGCTGGCATACGATTAATGATATGCGAAAATTGAATTTGCGTTTGAGGCACATTTTTCCCCAATTGATTAAAACCATGATTTTCCATAGAACTAAATCTGCAGTCACAAAATTACATACAAAATTTAATGTATTTGAATGACTGTGTTTTTGAAATCAGGTCTACAAGAGCTTCTGACAGTACAGACAGACAGACGTTAAAATCTGTATTAAATTTGAGTAAAATTTTGATAGAATGCAATATACATGTTATATCTATACTATACCGCACACCAAATAGGAGTATCTAATTGTCATTTTTTTAATTATCGCATTAACTTATATTTGAACAGTTAGATAGATAGATTTCTTTCGTATTCGTTTCGATCGAAGTTTTATAAAAATCCCCAAATTTAGTGTAAACATCATGCACTAAGTTTCGCCTATCTAACTTCAAGTTTCTTAGTAATGTTTGTCAAAGACAAACGGGCAAACAGATGTAATGAAAAAAATTTTTTTTTCAAGTTCCGGGTGGAGGGAGAGTCTCTAAAACGCCAAGATTTGTCCAAATTTCTAGTGACGTTTACAGATTTTCATTATACGTTAAGTCTAAAATGAGAGAAATTAAGTTTTTGAACATAAGTTTTAAGCTTAGAGTTAATGTGAATTACGTCAGCCACAAATAAATTCAGGAAATTGAAAAGAAAACTATGTGCTTTTTTTTTTAGAAAATTATGAAATCATATTGAAATTGAAAATAAATGTTTACAACTATATCTCCTTGTAATTAATTTTGTCTCTTTGTGATTTTTAAAAATTTTATCAAGCTCGAAAATTGGTAATGGTGCATTTTGCTTGTGGGTTTTTGAAACCTCCTGGTTTTATCGCCAATTGAACAAGAAATATCTCCTTGGGGCTTGGGCTCTTTTTTTTTTACTTCTTTCACTCAGGTGAAGGTGACCTCCCGGGGGGCACTTACAAAGGGGAGGGTAGTACTGTGGCCCGTGATGGCCTTGGGACTCAACCACAGTTCCCGGTAGTGTTGCTGTAGCGGCGGTCTAGTAATTCAGTATTTATTTCTGAGTGCCTTAAGAGACAGAGAGGCAATAATATGGCTTCCTCAGGTGAAGGTCATTTAGTTTTCTATGTTTCCTCTTTTAAATATTTTAACACTAAAAGTAAACAAAATTCAATATGTGCATTGTGAGAGCTCAGAGTAATCAGATTTATTTAGAGTATAGATACTTTTATCTTTCTTAACTGGGTATATATATATTTTTATTTTAATGAGGAAAGTTTCAATCAAACTTTCAATTAATAATACAAAACAAATTGATTCTATCTATTCTAATAGTATTTTATCAAAGAAAGAGAAGAAATGGTCTGCAATCTTTTGCCAAAAAGTAACCAAAGATCTCATGATACATTTAATAATTTAATAATTAATTCAATTGAAATATAAATGATGAATATTTAACATAAATATTGAAAATCAAGAAAGAAAAAGTTAGTAAAAAATCCATCATTTGGCATTTTGTGCAACTAAAACCTTTGACCTGTTAAATCAAAACGTTCGAAAGTTTTGATTTCTTATGATATAATTAAGTACATTTTCGCTATGGTCGAAATCAGAAAGTTGTAGCTGTTACATAACTCTTATCTTCTCTTTTGAATAGAAGATGGCAATGCCTGTTACTTCTATCCCATATGCAATTTCATAATGCATTACGCATTGCAAGTGTAATCAGAACGAACAATGATACTGCACTGTTAAGCTGCGTGCGTGAATGCGGTTATTAAAGAAATGTTCCTCAAAACTGAAGTCCTGTTGTTTCATGCACAGATCATAATAATCTACATTCCACCTCAGTTATATTTAGTATGGGTACAACTTTCAATTTTGCAATCTTTTATCTCATTTGATATACCAGCGGGTGACAGAGCTCCGCTCGGAGAAAACAGGTATCGAAGCTAACTCGAAGATTTAAATTTTCAATTGTGATTTATCAAAACAATACATGCCATAAGAAAATTTGTGAAACCATTGGTGAAAAGATAACCGGTTAAAGTGCACCATTGTAAACTATTCTAAACAAAGTTAGAGTTTGGAAAGGGAACTATTCTATACAAAGGTAAAGTAAAGGTAAAGTTTGAAGTGTGTTGAAGTTCAATATTTTTCACAAATTTATTTAGAAAAACCCAACATATATACATACATGAGAAACATATTATAAACCTATAACAGCATAAACATAAAACTTTATTAGTTCGCCATATTGGCTATAAATGGCAGCACGTTACCGCTTGAAAATTTAAGTAGCCATTATGGCGAACTAATAAAGTTTGAAAATATCCTATCTGTAACTCCGAACTGCTCGACCGTAGCGCTTCGAAACCGGCGCCAATCGATTCCTCGTGGCCAAAAACCCCAGACCCCCAAGTTTACCGGAGTTTATTAATTCTGGGGCGATTTTCGACTTGGCAACCATTCCTCGTATTATAGTATTAGATTTCAGCTTAATATATTTGTAAGGATTAAATTTGTAATCGAAATTTTATTCACTTATTGTTCTAATAAAATTTTAATTTTTGCTAAGATTTCTTAATAACAGTACAATATTAGTATTATTTTGCTTAAAATTCTTTAATATTTATAATAGTGACTTAGTAAATATAGTGCAGGCAAGAGAAGGAAAATAAAAGATATAAACGACGAATTAAAAAAGTATATGTAGTTTTATTAGAGTTATAATTAGTTTAATTTTTCAATCTTATCAAAAAATTAAACGAAATAAAAATAATTTCATCCAATAGTGAATCCCAGCCAATAGTTCCAATACTTAAAAACGTAAGCTAACAAACTGGATTAAAAAAATTGGTCATCAAAGGTGATTCATTCTTTAACATATTGAACTTGATACATATTTCAGACAAAACAAAGGTGAAAAAATGAAGCAGATTATATTTAGACATTTTTGGAAAAACTATGACAGTTTTTCAATGCCTTTTTACTGCCAAATATAAGTTTCTGTTTGTTTATTAGAAGCTCGTATTTTTTTGAAAAAAATGAAATGAAAAGTAAGAATAAAGAGAAAAAAAAATCCAAATCTTTTCATGAATAGGATCTACAGAAAAGAAAATAATTTAGCTCTAGAGAATAAAAGCTCCAACCTTGCAACAAACAATTTTAAAAAATGACAATAAAAAAACTAAACTAAATGTTCTAATATTTTCGAAGGATTAGGAAAGGAACTGTTGATGCTGTTGCTGTATAGATTTTTCCCTTAAAAGAAACACAAATAAAAAAATATTAAAAAAAATTCTTTTCAATGAATTTTCTAAACTGGGAAATTATCCTTTGACAGCTATCTTGAAAAGAATTAGAGAGCAAAAATCTTTTTTCTGTGTCCTTTTTATTTTTATACAATTCTTTCACTGAAATTGAACTAAGAATAAAATGGAACCATGGCATCGAGATTAGAAGAAGCAAGGCTGGTAGGAAACGAAAATGCTTCTTTGAAATCTAGCAATTTTATTTATAACTAGAAATAAATTCTAACCTTTATTTCTACCTTAGAGTAAAATGTGTAATCTCTACTTCAAGGGCGCATAATGTTTATAATGTAAAGCTCTATGTAGTACACTCCCGAGTATCCGGCTTAATATAGTGGTAGAATTGGCAGAAGTTCTATGAATTCATTTCTTTCTCCACCAATACCAAAAAGCAGTGAATTTTATACCAAAACGCACTCCTCCATATTCACTACAACTTTTTGTCTGTTATCACCAAATTTGAAAATTTCCCTGTGGTACGATTAAAGAAACATTAAGCTCACCTCAAGAACAATTTACAAATACTGTACGTACTGAGCAGTTATAAACAGGAACAGCAGCAACAATTGTTCGTTACACACTGACGAAACAAAACTGACGAAAACTCGTCTTTTCCTATCTCGACGTGTATTTAGAACACGACACGACGAGGGACCGTAACAGACGCCCACATCATATGTCTTGGCAAAATTTCTAATACTATTGCTGCTCCCTACCTTCTTCCTTTAATTATGATAAAAGAAAGCTATCTCGGAAGCCGGAATATTGAGAGTGTACTGTATTGCGATCGTCAATGTACGGTTGGACAATACTTA
>JAPMOQ010015958.1:390276-412643 GCA_026543055.1 Argiope trifasciata | reverse complement strand
ACACACACACACACACACACACACACACACACACACACACACACACATTCAGCTTTATTATAAGTATAGATTTTACAGATTAAAAATTATAAGAATTTTACATCTGCATATTTAATCTGCTTTGTATTAAAGATTAAACTGGATTATTTTATTACATTATATATTGTTATCTCATTTTTTTCTCTAAAAATATTTTTCTTTTTAATTTGCCTTTAATTGATAAGACTAGAGATATAAGTTAATTTTTCCGCATTATTCAGAAGATAATTATTTCCTAATCGCCCAAACACAGATTTGACTTTATTCTCAAATTTGAGCGGGTTTTATTTTCACCTTGGCACCCTTTGTGCCAAGGTATTGGAGTACAATAAACCCTTTGAATCAAATATACTTGCTGTATAATATCCCATTTTAAAATTATACAGATTCAAATTTTTAAATTACTTTTATGATACGTTTTTTTTATTGTTTTCTGCCTTCATATTCAGCCTATAACTATGCTTATCAAGGTATCTAATAAAGTTTGAAATGCCTCTTAAATATTTCTCTTATCTAAAAGAAGATAAAAATGTAAATCCTAGTGAATCATATTTATCCTATTTTTTTACAAGAAGCTGTTTTGACATGCATAAATATATAATATGAATATCTACTTTTTCATGCATTATAATTGTTTATTGACATTTCATTTCCAATATTTATTCTACATTACTAGCAATAGTTAAATAAATGTGGGGTAATTATAAAAGAAACGAGAAACGTTTTTATGAAGGAGATAAAATTCTGGTTCTAGAATTTTTGAGGTATGAATTATACGAAAACCAACAGTTAAGTAATAAGAATTACGGTTAGAGAAACGAAATTTCAAAATTTTCAAATGGGAATATCAACTTTTCTATATTAAAATGCATTCTCCATAGTAAAATAAATAAATAAAAGCGTTGGGATGATATCTGTAACACAAAAATCATGTTAGCGAAGTAATCACGAAGTAAAATCCCGTTAGGTTATCACACAAAGGATAAGCTTTAAATATCCTTCTCGTGGATAACTCGACGTTACCATCGATTTCGCGACATGCTTTCCTTTTACTGATTCATGGCGCTTCTGAAAACCCTCATTTTCGTTAGAAGTCTTTGGTAAAAAAAGTCCTTTATGATTCATCTTTGAAAACAGAAGCATAAACGTGATTAAATTGATCATGGAGAACTGTTCCAGTTTGATTAACATCATTTTTACGGAGTCATTTAATACATCGCTCATTTTATTCATGATATATCCTTGATCCCACTCAAATAACTGATTTTTATAATTCCATTTTATTTTCCACTCATGCTGTACATTATAATGTACATTCATCCAGTTTTATTGTACTCCAGATATTTTTCATTCTTTTATCATTCCTTGTTATGCTATACGTAGCGGGGGGGTATTTAATCCAAGTTAAAATTCTTCTTTACTTTTTCTTGTTTATTTTCACACACACACACACACACACACACACACACACACACACACACACACACACACACACACACACACACACACACACACACACACACACACACACACACACACACACACACACACACACAAATATATATATACGAACCATGAACGGCGATCACATATACAAGGAAGCACATAATATAATGCCGCTAACAAAATTGAACAAGGAAAACATAATTTATTTTAAATATTTAATATATTTGAAATATAGAAAGTGGTGCCGCTAACAACGAGCGCAAGAAACAATACTTTTTACCGCTAAAGGAGAGCGAGCAGGGTGCCTGCTTGCACCAGTTTCACATCAACACCGGATATAATTGTTTACAAAAAATATCTAAAGAGCACTCCCTTCACATTCTAAACATACTAATCGGTTGGAGCTTATTACGTCATTATGTTCAGAATTAATTTATACATATGAACAAGTATACAATGAATAAACAACATACAAATAAAATAATAACCTAAAAACAAAAATTGAAAATAATTAAATCACAAACACTATATGCATTCGTATGTTGTTAGTTGTGTGTTTCTTTCAAATTGATTGTTGTGTAATTTTTTAAATAAAACCCTCCTCCATCTATACCAAACAGGAAAGTGGTATCATGAACTATAGAAACGGAGGTCTGGTATGGTGTTAAGGATTAAACATTAAGTGTTATACATTTTTCTAGTAAAGATACCAATATATGTAACATCTTATCTATCATCGTTCCAACGATATTTTTAAACCATTAGTCAAATCTCAACACTAAAGGACTAAAGATTATCAACTTTACTAAACTAACTTTGCTTACTTGCTTTTCCACGTGAAAATTATATAAATGTCAGATATGTAAAGAAAAACAATCGAGGGAATGCTCCTTAAATAGAATTGAATGTTAAATATCCAGAAAGATTCCTTTCGAGAAATTATGGAGAAGTTTCCCTTGGATTCAGTTTTTTTAGACAATCCCAAAAGTACGTGAGAAGCAAGCACAGAAGAAAAAGAAGATGAATGATGAGAAAATAAGAGCTTTGACAAATGACCTGCACGTGTTGACATCAAAAGTAACAACTGGGCGGTATTTTTGCTTCTAGATCATGTATTTTTGCTCTTAAAATACTTGAATCATACAATTTTTTCTCGCTGTCATTCCAAGAGAGTTTTTTCAAAAAACATAACTCATCATTAAAAAATAAGATTAGGAGGCGTAGTTCGAGTCTTTTTTTCGATCGTAGGTATATTTAAACAATAGTACTGAAAAGTGTTTAAGGTATCCGACTACGTTAAAAACACTGGTTATCGTCCACTTTGACGAATTTTTTTAATTGTTATTTCTTGTAGCTCAGACTTTCCTCTTTCCAAAACAGTTTATCTTTTCTAGAAAAAGGAAGATTTGACTTATCATCCAGGGTCACATGTTTTTTCAGCAAAAATTTGTCTTTAACTTCAATTTCCTCAAAACTTTAATTTTCATAAAAATTTTCCACCGTTAACATGATATCTCAAAAACTAAAAGAAATATTTACTTGAAAATTTCAGCGTGTGTTTTAAATAATATGGGCAATAAAATGAATCAAAAGTTTTAATGTCGGTGAAATAATTTTTCATTTATGAGTGGTTTAAAAAAAACTAAGTAGAAAGTTTATGGAGAAAATGCATATTTACGTATATTTTCACCCATAATTTCTTGGAATCTCAATGTTTTTCTCAGGTTTTGTTTCATTTCGTTCATCATTACATTCTATAACTCGTGTACAAAGAAAAATAGGATTGCTTCATTACAATTTTGTGTATAGTATTAACCGTTTTGATTAAATTTAATTAAAATTTATTACAAATTTTCCTAGTTTTCAAAATATATTGTATTTTCGAATAATTTTGTTGTATATATAGTATTTTGTATTATAATTGACAATACATCTAAAAACCATAGTTTCAAATAGATTTTAGGAAAATCCACTTTATCCAAAATTTTCCTTTGAACGTAGTCGGATGCCTTAATGAATATTGAGGTCTTTAAAAGAAGAATCTGAAATTATTATAGGTGGAAATTTCGTTTTGATCTAGGGTATCGAAACAAACTGCTTAGGCAGATAGTGGATGAAGTTAATACGAAATCTAAGAGCCATTGTAGCTGTTAACCAGCTTACCAAAACTGGGAGTGGTTTTGCTTAATACTCTGTTAACACTAATAATTTTTTAACTACACGAGACAAAAATCTCAAAATATGCATTCAAAATGGGATACTGAATGATAAATAGAAATGTTCTTGGTGTCTTTCTAAGATAATACAAAAACAAAATAACCATTTTTTTAGATTGTTCATGGAAACTTCTTTTTTATTCATCTCTACTAATAATAAAGATGAATGTGCGTGGTGTTTGTATTGGTGTTCCACGGACCAGTTTATTCCATATACAGCTACATAATTTGTGACATATATAACATTGAGGGGGAAATGCGCACCTTGATGGAGATTTTTTAAAAGCTTTCAAACATTCGCATTTTTTTTTCTTCATAATAACGTTCTAAAATATTGTAGATAAAAATGTACAAAAATGTTGTGGTTTCTTATGGCACTTGCCATTGGACAAACCCGCTGTAACGAAGCCAGCTATTTAAGTCGATAGAGTGTGACTCTTGATTTTTTCAGTAAGGCCATATAGGGCCATTATTACGACATTACCACTCACGAGTCACAACCCTTTTTAAGGGGCGAACTTCATTGACTCATCCACAGATAGTAATATAGACCTGAATCAGAAAACGATCATCTCTGAATCAGTACCACTCTGTGGTAGCTCTCGACATGGAGGACTTTGTGACCACGACGGATTTATACGTTTATCAGTCACCGTCGCAATAGTGAATCTTTGGCTGATTGGCTCCCATCTTAAAGGAAGCGAGTCTAAAGCCTTACCAACCAGGCTATCCCAACCTACAAAAACATACACAATATATATAGAAAAAAATGGTTATTTTATAGATAAATTAATCACTAAAGATAAAAATCTGTATAAAAATGTAGAAAAATGTGGTATCGTAAATTTTATAGATAATAAAAATTGGGTGTAAAATGCACATTTATACATTTTACAGTGCTTCAATTTTTTTTAAAAAAATTGTCTTTTTAATGGTATTAACGTAATAGTCATGCAAATGTAAAGGTATTCTTCATGTTTTGTTTTTATCTTGCTTTTTCTGATGAAAATGCCGTTGGTGGAATGTTGATTATCGCATATTTTATGTGCAGCCGATGCTCATTTCTATTTAGACCTTCCTGTAAATACACAGAACTGAAGAATAGGAAATTATACCATCATGCAATAGTGGCTTTGCTACATTTTTCTATGTGACATGGCAAGACGTGGACTTTTAGTGAATTTTAAACGAATGTGTTTGTCAGATGTACAATTACAAGTGAACGATACTTTTATGTAAAAATATTTCTTCAAAGCAAACAATTGAATCTAAATAACTCTTCTCCTCTTTATTGTGGCTCTTGCATCTGCCCAATGCCTTTTCGGCTGTCGATTCAATTAAAAAACGCCAACGCTTGCTAAAATGCAGAACAGTATGAATTAATTTTAAAAATACAAGCCATATATAAAATGGAAACAATTGCTAGGCAACGACGCTATTTAATAGCAAAACATATATACATAGAAACAGTTTCCAGGCAGTGGCACAGTTGGCAGTTATTCAATTCATTTCAGTTCCCAACAAATAGCATAGATTTCTGACAAGTGAACAATACCATAGAACCACATTATTCTTGGCCACCACAGTATTCATGAGACATGCCAAATATGAGATTCAAATTAACTTTCCTGATGAAAGTGATATCTCGTGTACTTTTCCTCTTGCCTGATTTGCAATGTCACCAAATCTGGATCCTTGTAAATTCCAATTGTGTTTCTTTCTGAAACTAACGATTCACTATTGAAGATAAGTTTGAAGTTAGCAATATTAGTCGCTTATTATTCATTTGTACTCATAAGTTGCATACAGTGTGGCAGTGAGGTGCTAGGATATTCTTTACCGACAAGATATGCACATAGGACATAAGGTATGTAAAAAAATATCATTCTTCTTGCATACAGCCGACCACCCCGCCACCACTGAACGTAGCAGTATCGACAGGATTTGTTGTGGTCGACTGCTGAATAAGTATTGTCCAACCTTACATTGACCGAACAGTCAAACTAACATTCCTTTCGGGGTAGTAAATTGTAAAAAAATATCCTTTGATTTTTTTTTAAATCTTTTTTTTAAATTTCATTTATGGGTTATCTTTTAGTATAATTTCAAACTATTTTTTTCTTCGTAAACTCCGCAAGCATAATTTACATAACGCGTGTTAGAAATTTTATTTGAATCCATTCAATGGGGTCGCCAACTTTCAAACGCCACGTTTAATTCAAATCTCTCAAATCTCAATTCTCTCTCAATTTATGGGGATAAAATATCAGGTTAAAACTTAAAACGTAAATCTGAAGTGCATCTTAAAAACATCTTATCGTATAGATTTCCCGAAAAACTTCACTTAAATGAAAAAAATAAACTTTCTTTTATAAAAATTATAAGACAGGGCCATCAAGTAATGGGATAATAATACCTCTTCTTCTTTCTTTGATGCGACACCGCAAATATAATGGCGGAATCCTTGCAATCATTCTGAAAGATGGTATCAGAAAAAAGATAGCTGTCAAGTTTGATGGATGTACAAAATAACCTTTTTTTTAGTAGAAATTCAAAACACCTCTTTCTTTTAGTATTCTTGCGGATATGTATGAAGTTTATATTAGATTAGATAGTAAAATTTTTAGTTCGGTTCATTTTTTCAGGAACTCCACTATTTCTGCGCAATTTTAAAAAAAGAGCCAATAACAAATGTTGGTTTTTGTTTATTTTTTGCAAAATGTTAATTTGGATGTTATCGTCCTTTCTTTATAATATTTCACAAATATGGTGACTGTTATATAAAATGACTGAAGAAGCATTTGATGGTTAAAAATGCAATATTTTGTCTCACAATTAAAATTCATTTTTCAAAATCATCAGATCTATAGCATAATGTGAAGGAATCGGTATTTTAAACATTTATTTCTATTTTTGGAATTTCTAAGTAAACTTGATATTATATATATTTTTTATTTTAACAAATATTTAAAAAGATGATAACCATGCGGATAAAAAGTTCTATTTCAAAATATTTTTAAGTAGTTACTTTATTTGCATTTAATTATACTTATTTAACTCAGTATATTTTTTTTATGCATCCATTCTTTTACTTTTGTAACTTTTTATGTAACGCTTGTTAGTTTGAAGAATAGCACTGCTGTCTTGAATATTTATATGAATTAAGTTTAAAACAAATAAATGTAAATTCAAAATCTCAATAAGGAAAACTATGAGTAAATCAAAAACAACAATCGAAGAATCAAAATCATATTAACTTTAATAATTTAAAGCTCTCACAAAATTTGAAAACATTTTTGAAATTTTAAGCAACGACACATCTATATAAATAAAAATGAATGTTTGTGTCTATGTCACTTGCGCTGCCGTACCGTTCAACCGATTGCGATGAAATTTGATCGACTCATTCCTTACATCTACGGGACGATCATAGGCATACCTAAAATTTTTTAAATTCTCAACCTGATCTGTATACATAGGATTAATCTCTAAATAACTCACTGTGGAGACACAATAGATTCAGTAGAAATTCTAAATCCATGCTGAAAGTCAATATTTTTTAGCTACTGTACTCAAATTCCATACAGGTCATTCTCAAAAGTAAAAACTTTATTATAGACTAGCCGCCTTTGGCGACCAGCTGGTTCGCCATGTGTAATTCGTTCTAAAATTTTCAATTAAATCACATATTCATTAGCCTTGAAGTAATTCCGGGCATGTATTATCCTGAAATTAATATTTTCTTTAAGATGATGGACGGAAAGTTCTAAAAGTACACCTTTTCCTAATAATATTCTTTACTTTTATAAATCAGTCAGTTTGAACCCTCAGGTATGCTTCCAAAATATTAAAAAAATTTTCGATGATGTTGCCAAAATATTAAATATGTTTTTTAAAGAAAGCGAGAAAGGGAAAAAAGTATTAAATTAATGATACAGATATTGCAAACGATTACATAAATATGCCATTAAGTCGGGATTTCAATGCATATCCTGTCTAAATTCAATCAGGTTTACCGTAAACAAAGAAGATTTATTGACTTAATGATATAGATATTGCTTTGCTTTGCATTTATTTTTTAAAGAAAATATCACCTTTTATATTTATTTTATTTTATCCAGTCACGTGCTGACAGTTGCATTTCTGTAGATTTATTTTGCGATGATAGGTTTTTTTTATTTGAATTTCCGGCATTGTTTTCTTTTATTTTATCCAGTCACGTGATAAAAAACATAGTTAAAATATTTCTTTAAAAATTCGTTAAAAATAGTAGCTTAAGTTATACACACTGATACCGTTAGAAAGCTAATTTTTTTATCTTTAAATTGATATAAAAATCATGCTTGTGCAATAATATTTTCGGAAGTTATGGCGGAAAAACGTCGAAATTTCGCTTAAATTTTTATTAATTCAAATTCTAATTAAAAATTCGAAAAAAGGGCTCGGAGGTGCATATTCCGGACCTCCAAGGTATACATGTACCAAATTTGGTAGCTATAAGTCCAACGGTCTGGCCTGTAGAGCGCCAACACACACACACACACACACACACACACATTGAGCTTTATTATAAGTATAGATTATGCGAGACAGTTTTGGGGAGAGTGATCCTGCAAATTTAAAATTTTAATTACATTTTAGGGTTTTTCGTAGTAACTTCCTAAAATATAAGTAAAAATAATTCTGCGCTATCTCAGTTTTCAAAAAATTATCTTTTCATGGTATAAATATATTTTCCGTTTTTAATCGATTTTAAAAGAAAATATTTTAATCACATTTTATAACATTAACCTTGAGAATTCTGGGCGTATACTAAACGAATTCGTTACAATAAATAGTTTCTTTCATTACCATTCTGAAAGAACACCAAGTTTTACAATTCTAAGAGAATACACAAATCCAGCGCATACTAATGCTTAAAAATGAATATCTTATTGTAGAATAGATTAATAAAAATAGAATAAATTCTATTTATGCTTCTAATTTACATTTCCTTCAATTTCAATGAGTATGTATTCATTGCCGACAAGAAAACAAATAACAGTCTTCCTATCAATCGTAATCAAACAAGATAACTATTTCAAATTCCAAACGATGTTTTACCCGATTTTTTTCTACTGCAGCAACGCGCCCGGTACCAGCTAGTAGAAAATATATTACTAATTTCTTTCTAATAAACTACGTATCCATTACCTCAATTAGGCATACACAATACATGTTACTTCATATCGACACCTGCAAAATCATTTTATTTTTTTACATTCTGTTTTAAAACTTTTATCTGGCAAAACTTCCTTTATGTTAGTAAGTCCATGAGTGGCCAATATATTAAGGCCATCTCCTCAATACCTTGTTGGAACACCTTTAGCCCTTAATATTGTTCACATTCTTCTTGGTATGGATTCTGCGAGATGTTGGTATTTGACTCCATGTTCAATGAATTGCACTTTCTACTTCCTTCAGATTGGATGGTACTGGATCCAACTATCTGATGCTCCATTCGATCTCATCCCTCGAATTTTGAATTGGATTGATTTCTGATGATTATGAGGGCCAAAGAATGTATCGTGTTTTTCTACAGTATCATAAGACAGTATATAAAGGTAAAATCAATATCATGTTCTTCGACCCCGTCGAAGACAATACCAGCTGCATGACAAAGGAGTATTGTCCTCCTGCTGAAAGTATCCATCTTTGACAGGGTACACCATTAACATACTAAGATGTATTTGATCTGCGAAAATACTTAAATACGCTTGGACATTCAGATGTTGTTTCTCGGAAATCAAAGAACCCATGCGACGCGAAAATATGTCCCCCAAACCATAATATAGCCTCAACCAACTTGTTGTGGTAATGCAGTTTGCATACATACTTTCGTTCTGGTTTTGGTATGTCCGAACCCTGCCATCTGCCTGATGCAAATGGAAACGCAGCTCATCAAACCACATGGTCCTTTTCCAGTCATCTAATATCCAATCCTTATCCGCCTTTGCAAACTGGAGACATCTGCTCTTGTTCAAGGCTAACAGCAAAGGCTTTCAAACAGGTCATCCACTCTCATAGCCTGTGTAGTGTAATGTGCAATTCATTCAGAGCGTTCTTAGTTGCTGCTGTCTTGATATTCCCCGTTATTTGACATACTGTTGGTCTTATGTTGGAATGAACAGCTCTGAAACGTCTTCTATTAGCTCGAACATTCAGTAGCCTGTGGCGACCACAAGCCTGACGTTGGGACTTGGTAGTCCACTCTCTGCGCACATAAATGCTACTCTCTAACACTTCACAAGAACAGCTATTTTGCTGATACTGGTTCAGACGCTTCGAGCGTCTGCAATCATGCCGCGTTCAAACTCAGTTAAGTCACATTTTGTGTCCATATCTCCAAGAGTAACATAGTTCGATTGATGGTTTACTTGCCTTCCGAATTTTTTTGCGACTGTTCTCTTGCGATCGTTTTGGTTGTAGGAGTAATCTGGAAATTGATGCTTCTGAGGAGAATGCTTATAATCTGTCATCACCATTTCGTAAATGCAAGTAATGAGTATTCAAAGGGCCGGCATACTAGGCTAGGGGTAGCGTGTCTTCCCCATGATCTGGGCGTCCCAGGTCCGAGTTCCGGTTTGGGCATGGTTGTTCTGTATTCTATCGGTGAGATGTATGAATGTGCCCCCCTGTAAAAAGGGGTTGTGCAAGTGAATCTGTGTGCCACCTTCATTTGAGCTAAAAGTCAGACTTCTGCTCTCTGGATGCTCAGAGGTCTTTACCCTCAGAAGCTATTGCACCCCCTTTCCGTAAAACACGGACACGACATCATCATCAAGTATTCAAAGTTTTATCGCAATCGGATAAACTGCGAGGCAGTGCATCAGATGCATACAGACAAACATTCGTTTTTATTTATATAGATAAATAAAGCGTCATAATTAGAATAGTTTGTAAACCAATTTTGATTATAAATGCACTACAAATATTTCAGATTATAATTTAATTTTTTGATTAATTTGAATAATTGAGAACTATTTACATTATGATATTCAGACAATGATGTCTAAAATAACCTAATATGTTAATTGAAAAATTTGATGCACTTGGGAAAAAAAGTTAACTATTTTTGAAAGCTGTAATAATATTTGAAGCTGAAAGATCCGAAATTTCCAATTCAATTTAAAAATTACCATGAAACGATTATTCCGAATTTCTTGGAGAAAATCGGTTTATTTTCTGAGATTATTTTATTGGTTTCATACAAAATGATTGCGCTGCTTATCGGAAATATATCACAAGTCAATGATTTATCTACTCAAAGGGTAATTTATAACGTAAATCCAAATTTCCCTTGTCTCATCCATTCATCTTTATAGTAAGCATTAACCAACTAAACCACATTATTTCCGTTAAAGGGCTTTAGATAGAAATTTTTCATTCTTCAAGAAAAATAAGTTAGGACAAGCGAATAAATACACTGATGGCCGATAAATTCTTCAATCTATTTAAGTAGATCGTCTTAATCATTGATTTTTTTTGCATCGATATTTATCATATGATTTCGGAAATCCATTTATATTTAGATAAGGATTACATTTTTTTATAACGAAAAATACAAAGTATTATAAGAGTCAAAAATATACGAAAATATTTCGATGCATCTTCAAAATTTGGACCTGTTTCAGTATAAAATAGAAGTTTTTGAAATTGTATTGACTGTTTGTGAACACGTTATCATAGAAATGTCTTGAACTGGACGGAGGAAATTTGTTACGTGGTCTATGCATAATGTTTATATATGTCAATCAAATTATTTCGCAATTTGATAAAAAAAGCCAAATATTATGTATTCAAATAAATTCCTTTACAAATAAGATTAATACTATTTAGAGAAAATCTATCCGCCTACGAGTTAACACAATAATTACAAAGAAAAAACAAATATAAAATTAAGTATATAGATATTTTTAGAGTAACTCCTTATCAAATTTTTAACCATATCTATTAAAGGCTCATATCTGTCAGTATGTATTCATATCTGTTCAAAGGATATTCTTTCTGTCAGTGTGTACTTTCATACACCCCTAAGTGAAAATCTCAAAATATCCTCTTACCTCAAAAACGTGGTGATTTAAATTGATGAAGTCTGGTATGTGATTTGTTATAATAATTGTAATTTACTTTCAAATTTTTTGTATAGGTGTGACAAAAGAAAGACACCTAAAACATCTATTTATAACAAACATATCGCAGGAATTAATTGCCAAAAAGTCGCCAAAGTTCACTTTTCTATGCCAAGTTTAGAAAAAGTTAGTAATTGTTGGCAAAATATATTACTCAAGTACCTCTTTTCTTTGCAACGACGCATACAACTGGACTATATATCTGGCTGCATGCAGCCATTACTGTATTATCAAAAGCTTATATTTTACTGTAGGAATGAGAACAAGTTTAGCTCTTTATCTTTACTTATATTAAAAGTATAAGTGAAAGTCATCTTACAGGATCTACAGGCCATATCGTATGACACAGATCGTATTTTTAATAACGAAAAGAGACCAAGATTTTGAAAAGTTTGCTTTAGAGTTTCATAAGAAAATTTTAAAAATTACATTTTGACAACAATTTTGTCTTTATTCTTTTACCTTCTGATTTTGAGAAGAGATAACGCAATATTTTAAAGTGAATTATGTTTAAGATTGTACTTGTCATAAATATTATGAGGTAAAAAAATCTGAGATAGAGTGCAAACAATCTAGGATAGTTCACAGACGAAGAAGCATATAATAAAGATTCTGAAAAATATGTTCTACCTTGCAAATAAAATTACCAAGAATAAAAAACAAAATTAACCCATATCAAATTACCAAGAATAAAAAAATAAACCCATAACAGATGAGCGAAGGACAATTTGAAAATTAAAGAGTGTTAAAGAATAGTAACAAATCTATTCATATAGTCATAGAAACTAAATATTTACCTCTTAATTAATATCAGAACCTTTGAAGATATATTTCCTCTGACTTCGAGCATCGTAAAAATTGAGAAAAATGTACACAAGAGGCTCAAAATCTAAGATGAAAAGTGGAGAATGTATAAAACTTACAGAGTTAACGCATCTATTGCACATTCATAACTTTAAAGGAAGACTTTCAAAAACTGAAAACGCTTCGTGAAAAGTCTGTTTTGACTACAAGTCGGAGGATTTTCTAGACAGATATTAGCATCTAGTCATAACAAATCGTCAATCTTGTCTTTTTTTTTTGTCTGTTTAAAGTTACTACAATTCCCCCCAAAACGCATACAATTCTGAAACGTAAAGTTATGTCTGTATTTGTAAAAGTAAAATGTAAAAGGAGACAACTGTTGACAAGAATTCTAGATCTGCATGAGGATATATATTTTAGTAACTATTTTATGGAACTTCACTTTCCTAAATTTTCATTTTTATCATCTAGATTTTAAAAATTTTATCTCTGGTGAACGACAGACGTGCGAAATTTTGTTTTTTATATTTTCCAAATATATTTTTTTCTTTTTAATATTTGTAAGAAGTTTTAATAATTTAATAGTTTTAAATTTTGATCAGAGCTTTCTATACATAAAAAAGGTTTAACCATTTGGAATAAGAATATAATTTCAAATAAAAAAAAATGTTCAAAATGATGAAAAGAATTGTACTTTATGTTGTTTGAATCAATACAATTACTTCTATGAGTAAAGTTTTTACCAATTGAATTGAGCATATTTATTAAAATATTTTTGACACAACCATTTAAAAAATGAATCCTAAATTTATGTTTAAAACTATTCAGTTATGATATATATAAAACATTGGTTTAGTTCATTTTAAGCTATTTTAATGTATGCATTTAGGAAAATTTCACCAATCAAACCATTCCTTGAGTCGATTTAAATAATGGAATTCGACGAATCATAAGGGGCACAGCGGTCTGGTGACAAGGTTTCAGCTTTGGAACCAGGGGTTTCAGGTTTCAGTCCAGATTCCAAAGAAAAACTGTCGCGTACACATTAAAACCATCCGGGTCAAAGTGTCTCCCGCTGTTTTGGTGTGGAGAGAGGATTCCATTCCAAGTGTCCTCGTCGTTTGACTGCTGCGCAAATTTATATGGTGCATCATAAAATATTCCTAAGGTTGATTCAAAATGGGTCATTAATATAACTAAGCTAAACTAAAAGTGTGACATAATTCTACACTGACTTGGTGAGATTTTCAAGATTTAACACCACCTTAACGAAGATACAAATGCTTATTATTTAAATATCATTTTCCCGCCAGTAGCACCATTTCTAAAATTTCTATTAGAGATTTGTGCTTTTTTTATGCCTAATTCAGAATTGCATATTTTACAAAACAGCTTTAAGTACGTCTAACATAATTCAGGCCGCGGTGGCCTGGTGGTAAGATCTTTGTTTCTGAACCTGAGGATTTCAGGTTCAAGACTCTTTCTAAGAACCGTCTTGCAAGCGGGTCTGGTGTATGTAAATCCGTCAAGCCGAATCGTCCTCCCTCTGGTGTGGCGTGGAAGTTTGAAGAGGAGGATGCCATTTAATCGTGGTTCAAAATTATGATGTCCGTCTCAAAATAATCCCAGTGTTGCAATAAAATGGGACGTTAATATGACTAAACTATTGAATTATCATAACTTAGTCATTTTTGATCTAAGACAAACAGGCTTTATTTTGCAAGAAATTTCCAGTTGCAAGAGTATTTTCCTAAATGTTTTCAACTGGGCTAACAGTGGAAATGCAATTTATGTTCGATATTTTTGCTATTTATAACACTTTTAATTTCATCAGCAATACATTTATTAATTCAGCCTATATAAAATATAATTCATTATATCAATTAGAGCATATTTTAACTTGGAAATATTTTCCAGTTTCTATGTATGTATAAAATTTAGATAATGGGCAAGGATTATAGCAGACACTGTATAAAATAAATCAATATTCTAAATTTTAATGATTATTTCTGTCCCATTTCTGTCTATTTTGGCTATTGAACAAAGATTTACTGATCCTTTAAATGAAAAATGTCCTTCTTAAATTCTTCGACGAGACTGCATTTTCTACTAAAAGTTTCCCTCTCACAAAAGTTTAATCGTAATCCTTTCTCAATTTTCGGCTATAACCTTATATTTCTAAGCCCGAAATTCCTTGTCGGATTAGGACATAATTAACAACGATGCGGGAGCCTTAACTTATTCGAAAAGAGTTGGATTATGAAATATTTATGATATTCGTTAAAATTTAAGTTACGGAAGTTAAAGGACTAAAGTTAATATATTTTTAGACTCATGTCTCATATTTTCTCTAACTAAGGTATTAAACGGAGAGCTAGTGATATAGTAGGGACATTAAAAGTTATTTAAAACAATATATTAAGATAGTATAGGTAATTGTGTTGAATTGCAGATTTCAATGAAATTTTGAATATGTTAAAAGTTTAATGAGAATTTGGTTGGTAAAATTTCAAAAATTCATTCAAATAAACGAATACTCTTAAACAGACATTCTTTGTAACAATGAATTGATAAGAAAGTTGTCAAATATTGTTATTTTAAAAAATAAAAGCAAGTGAACAAATATTAATTTTAATTGTGTACATTGGCCAAAGTACTAAAACCATGAGTAAGTATAAGTAAAACCATAAGTATTATTTCAGTCACGCACATAAGCGTGTCGTAAATTGCTATATCTAATACTATAATACGAGGAATGGTTGTCAAGTCGAAAATCGCCCCAGAATTAATAAACTCCGGTAAACTTGGGGGGTCTGGGGTTTTTGGCCACGAGGAATCGATTGGCGCCGGTTTTGAAGCGCTACGGTCGAGCAGTTCGGAGTTACAGATAGGATATTTTCAAACTTTATTAGTTCGCCATAATGGCTACTTAAATTTTCAAGCGGTAACGTGCTGCCATCTATAGCCAATATGGCGAACTAATAAAATTTTATGTTTATGCTGTTATAGGTTTATAATATGTTTCTTATGTATGTACATATGTTTGGTTTTTCTAAATAAATTTGTCAAAAATATTGAACTTCAACACACTTCAATCTTTACCTTTACTTTACCTTTGTTAATAGTTCCCTCTCCAAACTCTAACTTTGTTTAGAATAGTTTACAATGGTGCACTTTAACCGGTTATCTTTTCACCAATGGTTTCACAAATTTTCTTATGGCATGTATTGTTTTGATAAATTACAATTGAAAATTTAAATCTTCGAGTTAGCTTCGATACTTGTTTTCTCCGAGAGGAGCTCGGTCACCCGCTGGTATAAAGAAAATCAGGTATAGATTTTGCACGGGATATTGTTTAAATATTAGCACCATAATTTTATGATCAAAACAACAGTTTTGTTACAAATACGAGAAAGTAAAAAAACCTTAATTCATTTGTTTGGAGATATTTTTTCATATGCATTTAAAAATGCAAAATAAATATGCGGATGGATCTATTTTTCCAAATTTGATACGGAATCGGCATTTTAGAAGCTAAATCTGAGTTCCAAATTTTATCTGTCATAGCCTTTTACATTTTGCAGTATTGTATTATTTTGAGTTCAGAAAGACAAATCGAAAAAAACCCCCTTTTAATGCATTCCGCTAAAACTTCTGATAAATTCACAAATTTTGTGTGAAGAGTATGTAACAAATTTGATCCATATAGCTAAATGCGAATTGAGTTGTATTCGAAGACATAACGATATGTGTTGCAATGTCATCTGAACTTGTAATGGGGAGAACGTACCATCCACCATGAAAATTAACAGATTCTTGAGCCAGAACAGATTCTTTATTATTGAATTTAGGTTTTAAGTTATGGTGTATCAAGATTGTTAAATAGTGACGAATAAAGTATCAAAATGCTGCAATAAAAATGGACATCCACTATCAGTTATATCACCTCTGTATTTAACATTATTTTAAATTTATTTATATGCATGGTGTTAGATTGTAAATTGTACCATCCAGTATGAAAATTAAGACTCTTGAGCCCGAAAAGATTCTTTGTTAGTGAAATTCAGTTTTAATAAAGTTATGGTATACCATGATTGTTAAATAATGACGAATAAAGAATAAAAATGTTACAATAAAAAAAAACACGTGCAGTCCTCCAGAATCAGGTCTATCTCATATGTATTCAAAATTATTTAAAACTCTATTTATATGCAAGATGTTAGATTGTAAATAGATCCGATCCTACTTTTACGAATTGAGCGAAGGTATTATAAATTGTGAAAAAAAGCATAAATAGAAAAATCCGTTTTATTAAGTTCCTCAAAATGAAGGCATTTTTATGTGCTTCTATTTAATTTCTGATTTTAAAATCTGTAAAATTAGAAATTTAAAAAAATCACTCCTTTCCTAATGTTATAGAGAATTTCTAAATTTCATTCAACTACGTATTCTCAATGACAATTATCTAGATTTTGTCATTGAGAATATTTTTTAATCATTTTTTAAATTAATCATTTTTTAAATTAATGAATTATCATAATTTTGATTGAATAGTGGCTTAGGAGTGGGTGCTTATGGAAAAAAAATTCAAGTTTCCCTAAATCTATAATAATTAACTATAAATTTAAAGATTAAAACCTCACTTATAAAATCTGCTTTTTAAATATTTTGCCCGAGAACCATCGATTTATTGAATTTTCTTAGTTGTAAGCAAAAAATAAACCATTCTCAACAAGTATAATTCAATATTAAAATTTCTTTGAATACATAGATAAGTCAATAGAATTGAATAATAGATTCTATTGAACTCTATTTGAATCAAAATAAGAAAACATTCGCAAAATAGAAGGCGTCATATTATTAGATAGTGAAAACAATGAAGTAGGTATTAATCAATTAATAAAAATGTGTTTGTAAAAAATATTTACAGATACATTTTTTTATATTTTCCAAAATGTAAATTTACTTCCAAAGTCGAAAGGTTTTTCAGAAATATGTGAAAATAAGCTTGAATTTTACATTTAAATGCCACAAATGCAATGTTGTATAATATTTCTGTAAATTAATTGAAGACAGTTGCATTATTTCTAAACAAACACATTAGCTTTAATCTCGCTAATCAAGTCTATAAAATTAAAACAACAGTTAAGAATAGCAAAAGCCTGTTAAATAATTTAAATAAACAGTGATTAAGACGGGGAATATAGAGAAGTAAATCTTCTTTCTAGGGACAATGCTTTAAGTCTTTTTTTTCACCTAAAAAGAGTTTCTTGTGGATCTTATAATTACCGCACTCAAATGCAACAAGCATTTTAAGACCAGGAAGCAATTTGCAGGCCTTTAAGAGCCTGAAAATAGGTTTAAAGAAAGTAAATATTTCGTGAAATAAAAAATAACCTCATCTTAATGGCAAACCTGCTTTTAATGTTAATGTAGGTTTACCAAGAGACAAATTCTGGATAAGGATAATAAGCAAGCACGTGTAAGCTAGATAATGGTTGTATTCAGGTGATTAAGTTTTGTTTGTGTACATTACTGCTTTTGTTTAAAAATGTCAGGGCGTTAATGTTTTACTAAACACATCAAATAGAGCTGAAAAACTGTATGGAAATTTAGATTCCAAGATTGCTATTCTTAACTTCGTATTTATTGCCTTAACAATATTAATCTTCTTTTTTAAAAGCATTTTTCAGTTTGGAAATATATACGATCTTGGAAAAATTTAATAAGAATCGACTTAAGATCTGGGTGTCCTCAGTTCAAGTCATGGTTTGGGATGGTTTTTCTTCCCTTGTGTTCTATCTTTGAGGTATGTGAATGTGCCCCTATTACTAAATTACTATCATCTACAGAACTAGAGCTTCATTTAGGAATTTTGAAGCCGCCAAAGATTTATTGCGTATGTGATTCTGATATTCAATATATATTGTTATCGATTTTCTATCCTTCTTACTTACTATCCTAACTCGTCGTGTTTGTTTACTTGTATGGTGAGTATGTATGGCGTGAGAAGATGATGACATACAATGATCATTTCTTTAGTAGACGACACAACAAAGACGACGTTTATTTACAGGACGAAGACAGGGCAATACAAAGACGACAAATATTTACAGCACAACTATGTGCAGAAGACATTTATATACAGCCGAGACAAACACACTAGACGGCACACAGCAGTGTTCTACTGCAGACAGTTGCCCGCAATAACAACAGTTGTCCACACGCAGAAACTCCGTAGTGACAACGTCCACAGGTCACAAAGTGGCCAGACAGGATTCAGCAGGACAGGGAATCTTTAAGGGATTCTGTCTACGCTCTCGTAGGTCTCTCCCTAACGATCTGAAACTACACATCTGTCTCTTCTTGCTTTCGCTGCTGATTCACTACTTCACACAACGGGACTACTTCTCAGTTCAGGACTGCTCCGTTCCTGACGACGACACAACGGGCTATGACACACGTCACTGGCTTCGTTAGAATACGTCACCCAGCAATGCAGCACTCCTTCGTTGCTTCAGTATTTTCGCAGTGACTCCTCCACCCAAGGTTCCTTAGTTCTAGACCTTTCAATTCAGGTCTACTCGGTCGACCACCGTCGCAATACCTCTCTTCTAATTGAAAGGTTTAACGAAGTACCCGCCTTGCGAAGCAAGGCTATCTTCGGTCATGGTGTGTAAAAACCTGGCGTCATAACATGCATCTGGCTGGAGAGCATACTGGCAAGTGAAAACAAAGTCCGAGCGTGGCAGAAACAAGCAGGAGCGTGGGAAGGGGAGAGAATCTTCAGGGCCAATCAGGAGCCTTCACTATTGAAGGGTGTGGAGAGGAGAGATCAGGACATACTATTGTATGTTGGCAGCCAATCAGGGGACAAGGACTCAGTGGTGGAAATGTATTAGGAGTCTAGGCGAGTAGAGCGTTGATCAGGATGAGTTTTCTCTTCTCTTTGTCGTCTGTTTTTTGAGTTCTCTTGCAGCGTTGAGTATTCCTGGAAATTCTTCAAGTAGGGCTTTAATTTCTCTGAGTGCTTCTAAAACATCTTTAAATTCTGCTATCTCTAACGGGGTGGGAACTGCTGTCTTAGATACTGGATTTCTTGGGAGTTGGTCTTGTCTGTGGGTCTCTTGGGTCTCTGTGCTTTTAGTTTCGACTCTATTTCCTAGGTTTTTCTTTGCTACTTCTGCAAATGTTGTTCTTGGCTTGGGATAAGTTCGGGTGTTTGGGTATTTTCTGCATCCTCTCCATGAGGCCAGGTGACCGGTTTCTAGGCAGTTGATGCAAGTGGGCTCTTGGATTTTTTCTTTGATATCGCATTGCTGGGTGGGGTGGTTTCCGTTACGTTTGATGCAGCGCGGATTGCATTTGCAATTCCGCGCGCTATGAAAACATCTGGCACAGTTGAAACACATCGTTGCCTTCGCTGGTTTCCTGTAGGTCTCTATCTTAATTTTTATGTAGAAGAGATGGTTTAGGTTATAGATACTACCTCTTTAGCTTCAGGTGGCTCCTTATATAGCAGCAAAAGGCTGGGCTAAAACCTTTTGGGCCAATCAGGGGCATTCTGGATGTATCTCGGCTCCTAATGAACGGATCGGGTAAATTCTCGATGTTTCGGGTCCCCAAAGTCGCCAAATCATTGCCCTTGGATCTCTAACGTCACTTCCGAGCACCATTCAATACAGATGACTGTAAATCTGTCAGGCATTATTATAGATTAGGGCTCTGGAAAACAAAATTACAGATTCGTAACAATATGATACACTAATATGAGCCAACGTCTTCCCCGTGATCCAAGCATCCTGGGTTCGAGTCCCGTTTCGGGTATGGTTGTTCTTCCTCTGTTCTATCTGTGAGACGTGTGAATGCGCTTCTCTGTTAAAAGATATTGTGCAAGCAAATGCGATACATGAAGTTGCTAAGTGGCAAGCTTGACCTTAATTAGCTCTATTGAAAAAACAAGAGAAGCTCACTCGGCATAAATCGGCTTATAAAGTATCATAAATCACAATAATTTAATTAAAAGCGATTGGGATTTGATAAGAATGAGTAATGGATACTCACTATTTTGATTTAAAAATTAAGATTAAAAAATAGAATTTAAATAAGATTAAAAAATAATTTAAACAGCTATATTTAAATAGAACATTACTATAATATGTTTAAATGGATCAAGCACGTACATGGTATTTTTTATAGGAATAATCATTAAAAAAATATCATGTATTTGCGTGTTCTAAATACAAAAGAAGCTAAAGACAGTTAAATAAAATATAAGAGGTGGGAACAAAAATAAAGGAGCAAATAAAAAGAAAAGTGGAGAAGGTCCGAATGACTCCAGCAGAAGAGCTTACATATTAAAATTCCACAATAGCAGTATCTTTAAAACATAGTAAATAATAAAATTAATCAAAAGCAGAGAGTTTAACCTTAGAAAACCTAAAAATAAGAATAAAATAAAAGTATTTTAAAGCAAAGAGAAGAATGAAAATAAATAAATAAAAAAAAATGTATATTGGTTCAATCTAAGGTAGAGCCCATGATCAGGAATGAAAGACTAGATAAAAAGTTCTTTTTTAATTTTTCTCACAAGTTAATGCCCACTTTGAATACTCCTTGATTTTTTCTTGTGCCTACTTTAAAGGTCCTCAGACAATGGTAAAGTTCCATTTGAAGTTTGCAATTGTTAAAAATGTATTAACATTTGAAGTACTCAGAGAAGAGCAAAACTGCATTACCACTAGGCATGACTACCAAAAATTCATTTTCCTTTTTTGCAGTGAAATAAGATAAGGTCCGAAAAGTATTTTTCTTTGTAGTGGAATAACGTATGGAGTTCGAAGTAAGAAAGTTTAGTATAGATAAGAGACAAACTAAGATAAATTACTATACTATTTGGAAAATCTTGTTTTCATTGTGATGCAGGAAATCCAAGATAGTTTGAGCTTCTAAAAGTAATTTTTCATTTGATAGAATTTGGAAAATATTTTGTTGAGGTTTAATAAATTTTCTGAAGCTATGAAGAATAGTTCAATGGAAAATATGGTATCATATCACATCTACAACTGCCGTTAGGTAGAGATAGCCTGGTTGGTAAGGTGTTGGACTCGCATCCTTTAGGTCAGGGATGGGCAAACTTTTTCGATCGCGGGCCAAAAATCGAAAAAATAAAGTTTGGCGGGCCAAGAGGAATTTTTCTAAAATTTTAAAAACAATATACAAGTATTACAATTTAATATATTAATGAGATGAATGAAATTGCGATTTCATTTTTAAAAGTTCCTTATATTGAGGTTCGAAGTGAGATGTACTGATTCTAAGGTACGAGGCTAAATGCTCATCTGTCAGTCTACTTCTGAAATAATTCTTTCTAAGGTTCATAGTTGAAAACACTTGTTCACATATATAAGATGAAGCAAAAATAGCACCGATTTTCTGATAGTGAGATATTAAAATTTGGGAAACTTACTTTCGATAATGATTTGTAAAACTCTAACTTTGGCATATTTAGAAACAATTGCTTGAGATGATTGTTAGATTGCAACTCAATTAATTCAAGCTGCAAATCTGACCTCACTGCTTCACAATTTACTTTGAATGGCACTGTAAAAATATCCAACTCTGCTTGAATGGTACTGAAATCTTGAAATCTGCATTCGAACCAGCTATTACAAGCTCTTTGAAAAAAAAG
>JAPMOQ010015958.1:338742-390266 GCA_026543055.1 Argiope trifasciata | reverse complement strand
TGTTTTCGACATATAAATGAATAAACTAGTGAAATTTTATTATTTATATACGTTTGTTTCCTTATAAATGTTTTTCAATTACTTGTGATATGTTCGCCGAATTTGGCCAAAATCGTTTCGAGTTGCTGGTTCGCGCAAGCGAAAAAGGCCTCGAGTGCAAAGGGTTAGTTAGCCAATTCTGTAACTGTTGGTGCAGAAAGTTGTTTAAGAATTACACACGCATACACTCTTATTTTAAGTATAGATACAAATAAACATGCCTATGTAGTTTTCTTCTGTTTTAACACTTATAAAGAATTAAATAATGAAATTTCGAAATGCATCTTTCTTTTAATTGGCAGCTTGCAGAGATGCATATTTCATTTAGGTTTTAATTAGCTATGTAAAAATGACAAGGAATTTAGCGAGTGGTTACATTTTTGTTGCTTGTGTAGAGTTTCATAAAAAATATAATCATTCAAAAACAACTTGGACTTGAATGATACAATGTGGCTTTAACGATATTTCGTATCGAACACAAGTTTGATACCAAAACAAACTTTTGCTGAATTTAAGTGGTCAGAAATCATCACTTTTTCCCAAAGTAATGAAAAGTATCGAAGAAAGCTCCTTTTTATTCTTTATTTCTTATTTCTGTTCTTTTCTTATTTATTCTTTTTTATTCTTTTATTCTTTCTTTCATTCTTTTTATTCTTTCTAATTCTCTTTTATTTATTTATTTGCTAGCCCCAATCCAAGAAAAAATCTACTCTTGTGCTAATAAATACTTACCCACTTATCTTACATGAGGAGAAAATAATCATTTGATATCTGCTCATATCCTCTTTAAGCAGGTACCTGCCATACAGGCACTTAAGGGATCAATATTATTGGTTCTCTTCAGAAATATCTGCGCTTGAATGTTGACTGATTGGCCGGAACTTTTCTTGAGAGCTTCAAACTTGGGAATGAGTTACGATGCTCCCTCTGCCTAGAAGTTTGTTTCGAACTTTGCCAATAAGTTGAAAGAATAAATAGAGTTTATTTTGAAGCTGCTTTATCAGCTACCCTGACCCGATATTTTGGATTAGCCTGAAAGGCCAGACTTTCGACGCTTTGATTAGTTCTGAAGTGGACTAAATAATCTAAATTATAGATCATTGACCATATTTTATTAATCAGTAATAGTTCAAGTTAAGTAAGAATTATCTAAATATCTTTTACTAGCTATTCGTTGAAGAAATATCCCTCTTTAATTTGCTAAATAAGATAAGAAATATTTAAAATAAGAAGTGTGGATGATTCTGGTTGAGAAATAAGTAATATAAAAATGTATTATTTTTGTCTCTTTACATTTTTTTATTGCTTTGAAAAAATATTTATAATTAATGAATCCATATTTCCCTTCCTTTAAAACTAGAAAAAGTAATTGGTGTTTGTTTTCAGTTATAGTGGCCAAATGTTTTTGTTCAGCCGGAAAGATCCGATTGTTGACATTTTGATTAGGTTTAAAGAGACTATAATTTCAATTACCGATCCATGATTGTTACATATTTTATAAATCAACAAATAATTTAAATTAAGTGAGAATTACCTAGACCTGTTTTGCTGTCTAGTCTTTAAAGAAATTTTGCACCTTAATTTGCATATAGAATATGAGAAGGTTAGATATTAATTAGCATACAGAATTATATATAAGAAATGTAGGCGATTCTGATTGAAGAATATTATAAATATACATAATTTATCCCTTTATATCTTTTTACATTTTAAAATTATAATTACTCAATCCTTATTTCCTTACCTTTTTGAAATATTGCTCAGTAATAAAAATGTATATTCATCCTTATAAAATGTAAAGTGTTTTTTCATATTTATATTGTTATTATTTAAAAATATTTATTATTTTAAGTATTATTGTATCTCTATTTTTGAATTATTTAAATGATATTATAAATTACTATTTAAAATATTTGATGAATGTCAAAATATTCGATCAAATGCTAGACTTTTTAAGACCTTATTTTGCTACAGAAACTTTTTTCTTATTTTAATAATTACAAGAAGTATTGTTTCGAATCTCATATAAAATATTGAAAAATTCATTTTCCAAAATCACCCATAAATCTTTGTGCCTTCGCAACAGAGCGTTGACTGTCTTAAATCAGGTTTCAGAAACAGCCTATTGTTCTATGGATTAAAATAATATTGATATAAATTCCCACGACTTCCTTAATAACGCATTGCGGAAAGAGTTCTCTAACAATTTTAGCTTATAATGAATGTGATTCAACTATTAATCAAGAAATTTTATCCTGAAGTTTAAAAAATGAGTTATTTTATTTGATTAATCTAGATTCTTGCAGATAATTATTTTGTTGATTTCTTCATAGGTTTTTATGGAATTGAGTATACATATATTTTGCTATCTCTGACGATACAGAAAGTCAATTAATAAAGCAAATAATTTTCTTTTTTTATAGCTAAAGCAAAGGTTTTTGAAACACTAAACGTTATAAATGAAGAAATCTGTTGCATAAACCAATCGCAAAGTCATCATTAGAAAAGCAAAGTAATTTCAATAGTATCCATTGAAATTACTTTGCTTTTCTAATATTGATTTGCCCAAACCAACTTTCAATTTACACAGTAGGATAGATCATAATAAACGTTTCTTGAAATTTAAAATATTTGATCTTGAATATATGAAATATGTGACCTTACTGATAAGAATTTGTAGTAAAGTCACATATTTACCAAACAGTTTTAGTCAAAATATAGAAAATAATCAGATCGCTCGAAACAGCCCTGAAATTTAATTTGTTTGTCAAAATTTGGGTTTTACATTTTTTAAATTTATTATAGAAAGCAAATTTTTATTTTCAAGTATAAATATATAAAGCTTAGTTTGCTAAAAAACAATGAAAAATTTATATCTATGTCATGGAAAATTTAGGTATAGCTATTTGTTGAAAGCTTTTCATTTGTTTCTTTAAATAAAAGTTAGTTGTTGTCGATTTCATTTGCTTCTAGCTCACTCTTTGATTAACAAATTTTTGATAAATAAAACTGATTTCTCCCAGTGTATTTACTATTTTATGAAAGTAAACTTATTTATTTAATTAAAAGAAATAAAACTAAATAAAATTTTTAATTCGAGATTGTTTTATTATAAATAGATTACAATTATTGTTCAGTAATAAAAATATATATTCTTATTTGTAGAATATAAATTATTTTTTTCATATCTATTCCAAGACTCTTTTATTTGGAAATTAAGAATGATTTTGAGTTTCGAATTTTGGAATGCATTTTTTGTCCGGGTATCTATCAAAGTTCTGAAAATGCTCTGCTTGTCGCCAACCGGAAATCGAAATAGATGAATAATTTTTGTCACATTACTCCAACATTCATCAAGTTAATACTTTTTAGTTTCAGAATGCTATAATGAACAAATTTTGAATAATAATACCAGTTGTTTTAATAACTAAATAGATAAAACATATAATAAAATATATTTCTGTGTTGTACTTTATCATTAAATTCCGTCTGAAAAATAAGCCACCACAGATTGGTGGGTTTTTTATAATAAATAAATTATTTAAGTCAATATTGAAAAAACAAATCTTGGTAAAAATGTTGGCATGCAGAGAACATTGCCCCCTAGTTTCCAGCTTTGCTCATCAAAAACGAGTCACCAGTCAACGAGATGACACTGGTATTTTTTCCAAGGCCATTTAAACGGAAGAATTATTCTGGGATCTGAAAATCGTTTGCTAGATGAACCATTTAACTCGGAAACTTTTTTCCCCTTTCCGCGTGAAACTAAAGTCATTAGTTAAATGTGAATGCGCAGATGGTTTCTAGTATTCCGCGATACCTTGCCGCTGTTTAAGATAAGCTGCATATAAAGTGTGTAGATAGAGTTTCTTCTTGTAATTTTTAATTTAATGGAAAGTACATTTTATTATTTCTAAAGATCATCTTATTTTGAAAAACGGAAAATATTATATATGCTGTCCCTTTTCTTTCCTTCTTTCTAACAAACAACAACAAAAAAAACCCTAAAAAATTTGATTTTGTAGAAATCTATCATTTAAATAAGGGTTTTCTATTTAATTTTCCCTAAGTAATTTGATGTATCTCAAAGAAGTTTTATTTAATTAATGAGTAATTTTCATTTAATTGCTATTAAAATACAGGTGAGAGAGCTATGGTTCTGACTTAATATATGAATAAAAAATTAGTTTGTAGCCTTTTAATGAATATTCTATAATTTTCTTTCTTTCGATGGTTTAGTCTTTGTATGACTTTTGATTTTACATGCTAATATCTATTTTTTTTTAAAGTATACAAATATTTTTAATACAAATATTTATCTAAAGCATTTATGAAAGAAGGAATTTGAAATTATTTTTTTAAATAAAGCCATGTTATACCATATAAATTAACATTTATGATATCACTTTAATTTTATTTCTCTAAAAATATTCATTATTTATTTTTATAATTATTATGAAATACTCTAATCAATATTTTATGTAATCATTACCAGATGTTATCCTCTGTGAAAGAATAAAAAATAAATCAAATGATTAATTTATAGTTGAACTCTGAAAATATTGTGTTGTTATCGGAAAACACATAGCTATACAAAATATCAGAACTCTGGCTCTTGGGAAAAATCAGTGAAAATTATTACATAAAACCATTTTTTTCATACATAGTTAAATTGAGGTGTACGAAAATAAAAAAATGCAAAATACAAAGATAAGTATTAACTATCATTATTATAATAATTGCTAAAATAATTATGATGAATCACTAATTGATTCTTAAATTGTGCAAAAATTTCAATAAAATAGAATTATTTAAAAACGCAAGGTCAAATTAATATTGTAAAAGGTCATGCAATGAAAGTGAAAACGTATTTGGAAAATAGGAAAAAAAAGGAGATTCTATGTTTTTTCCAGGTAACGTAAATTTCGTAGTGCACAGAATTTCGGTCTGATATTGATTATCATTATGCCTTCTTCTGCTTAAGTTTTAAATTGCAGAGTAAACGGAAATAAGCCATCGTGAAATACCCATTCAAGGTAAAGCAATGAGATTGTAAACACAGAGCTCTATCCTTATATTTGAAGGGAAGTGTGATGAATCACTGGGTTATGACTTTGAAGAGTGTGAAATGATATAACTGATCACATTATTTTGTTCGTAAAATGTTTCATGGTATTGATATCAAACAACAATGTCGTATCGAATTAAGCTTAAAAAATTTATCACAGTGCAGCAAAAATTTTAACAGCTGAATACCTCAAGGAACAATTTGATGGCCAAAGTTTTCTCATAGTTTAAGGCATTTTAAAAAATAATGGAATCTATTGAGATCTACTGAGGATAATCTACGAAGCAAAAGCACAATAAATACAAAAACTGAGAGAAGTGTTGTCAGTATTCGGATTTTGGCAACATTTCATTTTTTCTGATCATCGCCTGACATTCAGAAAGATCAGAGAAGAAATGCGAAATACATTGTCATTGATCAGATTTTGATTACTAAATTTTGAATGATAAAAATTAGGTAAAATTTATTCCGAAAGTCTTTTTAATAACGGGAATGCGTAATAGGAGAGACAAAATTTTAATTTCGTGTAGTGGTTACCAGACAATTCAAATTTTCTGGAAAACATCAGTACAACGAAGTTTAGGTATTTAAATACTGTACTAATTTACTCTTATTGAGACAAAGAAATTGTATAAGCATCGATTGTGCTTTCAAGCCAAACTTTAGGCCAACATTTTTATTGAGAAATCCTGGAAATATTTTGCAAAATATCTATCCGAATAAAAAAAAATCACAAAGTGTTCCATCATGGCAATGCTCCTTGCTACATTGCAATCTCAATTAATGAGTTTTTGGTAAGTAAAACAACTTTATGATTCTTAGGCCATCTTGATTCGGGTATATGTGACTTCTTTTTAATTTCCATGATTGAAAATCCAATTAAATTTCCCACAAAGAGGAATTGAAAACAATTTCAGTATTCATGTTTCAGAGCTGCTACGAAAAGTAAAATAATCTTCTACAATGTTGTGAAGTTTCCCAAATTAATTACTTTGAAGTAAAAATATGATATCGTATTTTTAAGAGAGCATAAAAAGTTATACAAAATAAGTCTTATTAATTTATTTATCATCTCAAAAAAAAATTGAAATTCTCTTGGTCAGTTTTCGCCTATCAATAAACATGAAGAATGACTCCTGTTTTCTCTCCTATATTTTCTTATCGAGAAGCATATCTGAAACTCCATATTATGAGCTGAAACTTTCGAAATTAACACTCGGGATAATTTTACACCGTTACATAAGCTTTCATTTGGATAAAACTCTGTTTTAGGGTTAGACAGTGATGGAACTTCAACATCGCACCATACCGTCCAACACATATCGATATTTTTGATATATAGTGATATCATTTTTAATTATTGCTTTTATAATTTATGAATAACATCTCTTAACATATTGACTGATCAGAGCGACTTCAAATAAAGGGAAGATTCAATTTATATAATAAAGATATATATATATATATTAATAAAAATAGTTAAAAAATAAATGTGTTAAAACGCCTTTCACAAAGTATGTAAGAGTCAAAGCAATGTCTACATGTTACAAGTTATAACATTGCGTTTAAAACTAGCATTTTTTTTATTGGATTACGACATTGCCTCTTGTTGTTACTTATGGCAATTTACAGGTTTGCTGATAGATCTGTTAACGATTGAATCTGAAAGAACGTCTCTTGTTTTTTAGTCGCGCCAACTAGGGCTAAGAGTACAAAGTAGCTACTTCATGAGTCACATTCTCTTGCGCAACCCTTTTACATGCGGGAGGCACATTCACACACCTCGCAAATAGAACACGAAAGAACAATAATTTTCCCCTAACCAGGATTCGATCTCATGATATCAAGAAGAAGGCGCTGATGATATGACAATCAAAAGAACCTTTATGCCAGGACGCCTTCCGGCAATATACAGAAATGATAACAAAAACTCTGTATGGAGGTCATTAAGAATCAAGAGCAATAAAAATAAGCACTAACTGATAACCAAAGAGAAATCGAAAACACTAATTAATTATGAATACCGATTTATTATATCTCGAATTATTGTGAATTATTATTTATGATCATTATTTCGATATTTTTCAAAAACTAGCATTGGAAAATCGATTTTTTATGCAGATCAAAAATTGACATAACCTACTCAGATATGTATATCAGCTTGAATATGGTTCTATTATTTTTATTGCATAATTACTTTATCGATATAATTAATACAAAAACAATTTATAAGCCCAAGATAAGCAAACAGAAGAATATTACAGTTAACTATCGATAACATGAAATTAACTTTGGAAGATATTTCTGGTCCATGGATGAAAGAACAAAACGAGACTCTTAAAACTGGTAGCGACATTTATTGGTGCTAATAACTATAGATAAATTGCAATGACCTTTGACATTTTTCGAAGGTCAAAGGTTAAAAAATCTTTCCTCACATCTGTAGACATCTGCAAGAAAATCAAAAGAACAATTTACGATTATTGGCATAAAGATGTCAGAAAAATCAGAAAGTTCATCCATATCTAACAGCACGTTCCTCTCGAAAATAGAAAACACCAAAGAATCAAAACTAGAGTGGATTAATAGTTTGTCAAAAAAACCGTTTGCTGACAAAAAAAAAACTAACATACACACCTAACATTTTCTAGAAAGTACAAAATACATTTATCACTAATGATATATCACCATTTCTAAGAAATGCATATTTCTTTAATATCAAATAATTTTAATGCGATAAAAATATTTCCTATCCTCCAGAAACTTCTAAAAAAGACATAAGAAATGGTTTGGAAAAAAGTCAAATCAAAAGACGAAAATCTAATGGCAAATAAAATATGTGATATGCATAATGAAATATTTTCTTCAAGTTTAAAATATTACATTATTTAGGATTAAAATATATCTGAATATCAACAGTTTAAAAACTGCTTGTTAATAATTAAGGCATTTGAAATTCAAAAGAACAAAAATATTTTTTACGTAGTATCTTGTCTTGTGCTTTTAAATTGAACAACATAATTTTGTGCATTTAAATATTTTTATATTTATTTATATAGCTGTTCTCTATTTTGTGCTCGAAACAAAATTTCTCGCATAAATTTTATCTCTAATATCGTCTGCTAATGAATTTTGTCGAGTTTTGATTTTATTTCTATGAATTAGAGTGCTTGAAATTTCATACAAAAAAAATGTGTTTGTTACATATTTTGACTTAGTTTTAATAAAAAAATCTTAAATTTATAATACATTTTATTTTATCATCTAATTTCTGTGAATTGTTTTTACAAACTAATTTTATAATTTTTGATAATTTGGAGTTCTTTTTATTTGATTTTAGAACTGAATCGTCTGCTCGGAAGTAGAAAATTGTTTTTTAACAGCATATTGAATTACGAAATTAAATTTTCCTTAGAATTGATAAATAACTCTATAAAGATTAAATAATTATAAAAAGAGAATAAAAAGTATAAATAAATAATATATTTCAGCAAATAAACTTTAATGAAATGAACTTAAACTTTCTTTTAAACTTTTTACAAAGATTTTAATGGAGTAGAGTTCAAAGCGTTTCTTTCAGCATATCAATTGAAATTTT
Source organism: Argiope trifasciata (assembly GCA_026543055.1). Classification (NCBI taxonomy): domain Eukaryota; kingdom Metazoa; phylum Arthropoda; class Arachnida; order Araneae; family Araneidae; genus Argiope; species Argiope trifasciata. The sequence goes on along the minus strand of JAPMOQ010015958.1, from coordinate 381,561 downwards.
GCAAATCCATCTGGACATAAGATTTTTTAAATTTGGTGTGATAAAATTATGGGAAAATTTTTCTTACATAAACATTATAAATGGCTCATTTAAATAAAAAAGTAACGTTAAAAACTTAATATTAATTGTGCATTAATCGTGTTTTGATACTTTTTTGGGGTCAAATTACCCTTAAATAAATTTTAATGACAATTTAATACAAAACAATTTAGCGACTTTTCTAGAAAAATGCTCATATTAATAAAAGGTTTTAAGCTCGAGAGAAACTAATATTATTTAACATAAAAATAACATAATAATATAGTAAAAATAAATTAAATAAGTAATAATTATTTAATATTAAATAATCTCCTTGATAACAAAAAAAGCACAAGCTTTCCTTAATAATCTAAAACTTCTTAGTGTTTTGATGATTATTAAATTCTTGTTAATAAAAAGAATTTTAAAAATATAAAGATTATTATCGCTTTGCACAATCATTGATAATCACGAATTTCTGCGCAGTTAATGCCTTTACCAAGTCCTTAAATGAAGTATATTCTTTTAAACGTTAAAAGATAACGTTAAAGATAAATGCCGTGTAGGAAAGAACTTGAAATTCTAGGCAAAAAATCAGTAGTGACATGTAGCACTGAAGAATGCGAGTGAGAATTAGTAAGATTTCTGAGGGTAAAATGGCCAGTGATAGAAATACTATCATATAGTTTTTCCCGCCTTAAATGTTTTCAAGAAATCCTCCTTCCATCTTAAAGATAGTGGGTCTTACGCGAGATTGTGATTACCACGAGTATTAATGGTTTTCTTTCTAGAATCAAAAACACTAATGTGTGGTGTTTCGTTGTTTAGTGCAAAAATGCCGGAAGAAATTTTTTTTGTTTCCACCAAATGAGACCGAACTTTCATACATAACTGTGATTGTAGCCAAAAGATCATATGCAAAATTCCATTTATCTAGAAATTTTATTTTTGAGTTATGACTTTTTTTAATGCATACAAATATGCAAACAAAAAAGATAATTAAGCTATTAATATATTGTGCTAGAATTTTTTCTTCCAATCTACAATTTAGATGCTTAAATTATAAGCTGAATTTTATCCATCTATCTCTTATGCTTAGAAATATTTGGAAAGACAAAGAATAAAACAAATTTCTGTAAATGTACTTCGTTTAAAATTTGATAGGAATCTAAAAAATGGTATAAATACAGAATACCAAAATAGAAACCAAATAGCTGAAAGTGTTTCTGAATAATGTTATTCATAGATGGACAGACTTATTCTAAAAAGTCATTTTTTCTGCCACAGGGAGATTTGAAACGTGGAGATTCGTCAAAATCTATTTTGATTTGTCATCGATTCTAGCATTTATTTTCGCTTTGAGAAAGTATATTCTTTTAAATGAAATGATGAATAACAAAGCTTTCTTTTAAAATCTCTTGATAAGATTTATTATTTGTGAATATTTTTGGTCATGAATAACGTACAGTTTTAAGTAAGAAATGGCATTAAAAAGTGTGGGGTTAATATGGAAATGAAATGCTTGAAATAATTTCCAAAAAGTTTGGAAATGGAATTCTTTTATTGAAATATAATTAATACTTATGACAAATATGATTACCTCGATAGTCTATAAAAATTATTTGTAGAACATTTACACTTTGTAAGTATGTTGTTGCTACTTATTGCGCTTGCCTTAGACAAGCCCACTGACGAAGTCAGCTATTTTAAGCCAATTTTTTGCAGCAACTTCTGAGGGTAAAGGCCACTGAGCACGAGAGGGTGGAAATGTGACTTCTAGTTCACATGAAAGGGACACTCACACAATCGCTTGCACAACCCCTTTTCACCGGGCAGTCTCTTTCACGTACCTCATTGATAGAACTTAACGTAAGGAACAACCCTCCCCAAACCAGGACTTGAGCTCAGAACGCCCAGATAAAGGGAAGACAGGCTACCCCTAGGCTGGGACCCTGGCTTTTCAACATATACCAAGTCTTATATGTCACATACTAAGGTCATATGTATTTAATTTTTTCACTTTTTTATTTTAGTATTCATAACATCTGACACCTGCTTCAGTAATCTTATGCATTAAATGGATGAGAGTTATTATAGATAGAGAAATAAAAACAAATACATAACCACAGATTTAGTAAAATAAAAAAAAATCAAATTTTAATCTAAGATGATAATTATATTCGAAAATGTGAAACTTAATATATCCTCTAATGAAAAGAAAGGGATTTATAATATGTACTGCCTCGCGTTGCAAAACACTTAATGCCCACTACTGCATTTAAGCCTGCGATGAATTCTTTTTTTTTCTTCATTTCTGAACCAAATCCATTTCTTGTTTCCGTATTTAAGCAGCAATAAACGTCCTAAAAGAAATTATTGTGAGTAACCAATTCCAGTGTTAACCTAATTCAAGAATCATCCGAGTAAGTACTTTCGACGTTTTGTTCTATCAGGCAGCGGCAAAAACAAGATGTACTTCTCGAGAAATTAATGGAGGGGTTAGGGCCACTAAATTTCCTAAATTGAGGGAAGCAATAATTCATCAGCATTACATCGCTTTGGATGCTCCGATGTCAACAAAACGTCTGATAATGCTATAAGCGAACTCATTTATAGAGAAATAATGTGAGACCTGTGATGAAGCTGAAAATAACGACGAATGATTTATGTGCGGCATTCATAGAATTAATGGAACAATGACTTTCTTTATAGCTGTTTACTGCGAAGATTGCTATAGCAATTGATTAGTTGCGGTTGCATTACGTGCGTAGTGTTTGCATATCACAGCCATATATTAGGTATGATTTGTAACATATAAAACATCAATATAATGTATCCAATCTAAGGCGGATATACAGGTAATTTACCAACAAACAGCGGATTAAGAGCAGATTACGCAGATATAGCACAGGCGTTCTTATTCGCCAAAACTTATAATTTATTCACAGCAGTGTGGATAAAATATAATTCAAAATTTGCATATAATAAGTAATAATTTAGAAATTAAGAATGATGAAATTTTAAAAGTATTTAAAAAAGTAATTGAAACAACCATATGTAGCGGAAAAATGAATATTTTGCCACTTCAAGCTGTATGCATAACCGTAACCCTCAGCGAGGTCACACGTAGTATCCGAAACCAAACAGATATATTAAAAAAGCTTTATTTCTTCAAAATTAACTCATGTTAGACTTAAGGTTGGACTCTTGTAAAATGTGCTTCATCAAACAGACTTGGTCGACAGATAGCAAACATCATTTTTACTTCTGTGAGAATTACTAACTGATGTAACATATGCAACATGTTTTAAGCGATTTCTGTGACGAAAGTATCTTGAAGTGCATTGGATGTCTTTACAGCTCGAGTGATAAAAAATAATAGAAATAGTAAAAGAGTAGAAAATTTTAATAATATAAAATACAAAATAATAAATATAAGATGCAATACAAATATTAATAAAACTATAATGTAAGGAAAATATAAATAAATATAAAACGCATATCACAATAAAATTTTTTAAAAAATTATATAAATAAAAGATTACTTAAATATGATTAATAATAATAACAAATAATAAATATGCAATTAATGGATAGCATATTTAATAAACAACAACACAGCTCAAAATTTCATTATGTAAATACTAAGTGTTTTTAAGTAAAAGAATTTCCAATGTGATTTGTATAATACCAAGGATTCCGATTTTTCTAACCATTTGTTGAGCCAATTTCAAAATTCCCATAATTCTATAAGTCTTTAGAGATAATTTTCTTATATAAGTCTTCATTTCATTCATAAATATAATGCCTGACACTTCCTTTATGAGTACCGTAGTCACAATCTGGCAATTTTCCAAAGAAGCGACTTTGGTATATTTGATAATGATTTCTCTAAATGAAAATGATTGATGACAAAGATGCTCGGCTACAGTTATAAATGAAAGGAATGAAATCTTTTGAAATAGTTTCGAATGACAACTTGTCAGATGCAATTTAGGATTCTATAGAGTAAATTGACCGTTTAAATTCTAGAAGTATTTTTGATGTTAAAAGATACCATAAGTTTTTTAAAGAGGCCATATACAATATTGTAGCTTTAAATACAAGAAATAAATGCTTTTTTAAACATAGCGTGAAAAATGCTTTCATTGAATTGATGTACTTTAAAATGTATTAAATAAAAAATGGAAGAGCTTTTCTAAGAAATAAAAGGAAGTTCTACTTTTTTTATTGCTAAAAGAGCAAACATGAATTGCCTTTTCAAATTATATTCGTCTGCTGAAAATGAAAAAGATCTTCAAATATATTCTTCTAATCCAATACTAAATATGTTAAAAATTCAAACATTTTTTTCTTTTTATATGAAGTAACTATGATTTAGTATAGAGACAGTATTCTAATCATCAAAAATTTGAATTCCAGATTTTCATTGTCTCCCTACTTCAGACTTCTCTGAGTCGGGAAAGCACATTTTTGATGTCAGCCTCTTTCTCCATCTGTCTTTGAATGGCCGGGTGGTCTATAGGGAGTTGGATTCGTATCCCTTGGGTTGTGAGTTCGAACCTCGAGGGCTGAAAACTCTAGGCTTGCGCACGCTTGTGTGTGTGTTGTGGCTGGCGCATGAAAGTTGGTCGTGGTCATGAAGTCCTCCATGTCGAGAGAAATACTACAGAAGTACTTTCTCAGAGGTGATCATTCTCTGATTCAAGCCAAAAATAAGATCTGTAGATGAAGGCAAGAAAGAAGTCTACTCCATAAAAAAGATTGTGACGCGTGTGTAGCCAAGTCACAAACTTGGCCATAGATGGTGTTGCTGAAAAACAAGAGACCCAAAATTTTTGACTTAAAATCGCTGCCGTAGTCGGCGGGCTTGTTAATATCATTTGACCATTAGAATCAACAACAAAAAATAGTTTGCTTCATTTTGAAATTATTGACTTAATTTATATTCAGGCCCCTGGATAAACAGATTTCCTCTTAAGATATTTTAAAAACACAACATGAATCTATAAATATAATATAAAATCTATGTACCGAATTTATACCTCCCGCAGCACGTACTTTAAATTATCATGCTCACAGACATACATAACTCCAAAATTTTATTTTTTGCACACATGGAGGTCAGGTGGAGATTCCTAAAAATATTCAGTTCGAATGTTTTGATGATCCCTATATATATTTCGTATACGAGGAAGTTTTGGTTCTAGTCGGAGCTACTGAAAAAACAAGAGACGCTCTTTCGGCTCAAATAGCTGACAGATAACTGTCAGTGGATCTGTAAACTGTGCACAGTAAGTCACAACACAGTAAGAGAAATGCTTTGAGTGTCTGGCAGACGTTAAAAAGTATTTGGGTTTTACGCCAAATTTGTAAATATGTATTAAATTTCGAGAAAAATGTATTCAGAGGAAGTCTATCTCATCCGGCTTTTGAAATATAAGTTAACACGGTAACTACAAAAGGAAGAGAGCTGGTAGATAAAAGTTGCAACATAGATTTAACATCTATAATTGATATACCTATCTAGTTTTATTTCGAATCCAAAAAGGGATTAAGCGTTTGTTAGAAATATATAAACGAAATAAGCTAAAAAAAGGCAATCATTTAAATATATTAAATTTTAAATATGATATTTACGCCTACATTTGCCGTTGTGAGTAACACATGAATTCCTTATTCGGATTCTATTAATTGCATATTAATCTCATAAAATCCGCCAAGGCAATAAATTTCGTTAAAAATTTCTCCCAAACATTAATATTTTGTAATAACTGTGCATCAATTACATGCACGGATACATTATTTCAGAACTGTAGCAAATTAGCTCGGCAATAAAAAAGAAATCGACTTCGAGTGATGATCACAACACTTTCTCTCTTCTTTCACAATTCTTTCTTTCAATTACTCCTTACTCAATACGGCAAAACTCAACGTAGCATATATTCATTGGATGAATCAATTACTTTTGAAAACCCTATTCTTTTTTATATTAAAAAAATACTGCTCATTTTGTACTTTCTCAGGGCTATAAAGAAAACTATAGGATTCTGGGTATTTTCTAGGAATCGGGTTCAAAATTTGATCCAAATCAACAAGTAAATAATAAATCACTCACCAAATGATTTTCTTCTATACCATTGCGTTTTCAAATTATAAAGTTTACATAGGTGATTCAAAAAATAGAAAGAAAAGAAAAGGGGACAAAATAACATGGTAGACCCGTTATACAACTAAGATAAAAAATAGCATAAGAGCAGAAGGTCGCAAACGCCCGTAGAGGGCGATAGAGCCGCAAGAGGGCGTTGCTATACAAGCATGAGCTGAGCAAATGTTCCACTAACATTTGAGTTCGCATTGTAGGAGATTGTTTACTTGGTCCGTACATTATTCCAGAAAGACTTAACGGTTCCATTTATCTAACATTCATGCAAGATGTTATGCCTGAAATGCTGAATGATGTTTTGATGCCGATCGACGTATTCGATGCCAAAACGACGGAGTTCCAGCACAGATGTCAGAGCACATATGCAGGCTACTTTTTCTTGCGGCTGGATTCTTCTTCGCGAACCAATCGCATGGCCACCATAATCACTAGACCTATCCCCCTTGGATTTTTCTTATGGTTTTTTTTAAAGGACTTGTATGTAAAACACCTGTTGATACGCCAGAAGACTTGATTAAATTATTGAAGAAGGATTTAATTATTGTGCATGCGATATACACCTGGTATCATTGAGAAGGTGCGCCGTTCCATGCCAATAAATGCCAGGCGTGTCAGAAAAAGCATCGATTTCGATCGTAAACTTTGAGAATATCCTGTACGCTTAATATTTGGCGTGCATTAATGAGTAACTATCAATAAAATGATCTGTACGGTTTCGTTTTTTCTTATGTTATTACTTATTAATGAAATTATGTATTATTTCAGACGCCTTGTAATGCCTCTGGATCAGAGTTGTGACTCCTTGCTCCTATGCGGTTTTTGATCCTTGTTTTATTATTGATCTGCCATGTAATTTTGTCAACGCTTTTTTGAAACACACTGTATATTTTTAAATATATTGACTGACAGTCCATTAACCTCCGACGGAAAAAATTGCACATATCGACAGTTTTAAATATAATGTATGTTCTTGATTTCCTTCAACTAACTGTTTACGTTTTTTTGACATTTTTTTATGCACGAACATGTACGGAAAAACTTATATACTTCCAGCTGATGGACTCCGTTTAAACTTTATGGGAAATCAGTAAATTTAGTATAAAGATAGCATATTAAATGTCATGTCTGTAACTAGCTGCGTGTTTGATTTATGATGTTTACAGATTCCTAGAGTGACCAATTTAAAAAATATTTCTTCCGAGATCTGAAATGACGAGATTCTTCAAAAGGCCTAGATAGTAGTTTTTGACATTTGCAGAACTTTCTATTTATATAATAGAGCCCAGAGGGAGTTGTTACAGGAATAAGTTGGAACACTCATGTTACGCAATAGTTTTTAAATCACTCCATCAGAATTTTCATTAAACATAATGTTAATAGTGATTTTTATTCTTTTACTTCAATCAGTGCCCAGTTAAAATATGGCGCGAAAAGTTTATAAATATTTGCTCCATTTTAAATAGATAACTTGAAAGGGGAGAAAAATTATTTCACAAGTTTTGATTCAATATAGATTAATCAATTAAAAAAATATTTTTACATATTTAATTTATCTACGAGTAAAGATTTTTAAAGCTTCTTTATATGTTTTATTAATCATTAATTCATTTTATTGATCATTTTTCATTTACTCATTTTTATTGATATATAAAAATGCCCAAAGGTATGTGATACGACAAGCTATAGTAAACGGATACAACATTAGATATTTATATTTATTTATATGTGATTCTTCTAATTAGATTTGCTAATTTTTATAGATTATTCTGTTCCATTAACTAATTTACGAATTTCTATTAGATTTGCTTCTTTAAATATTAGCAAGCATTTAAAGATCATATCTCACAAAGATTCACCTTTTAAAAATCTATAAAACCTCGGTTAATAATAAAATAAAAATTTTCAACTTATTTACATGGGAAAAAATCAAGGGTAACAGATATGATACCGTAATTAATGAGAAAAAAAAAGAAGAAAAAAGTTTATAACTAAAAAAATTCCAAAAAGCAAAACGAAGGATAAAAGAGCGGAGAAATTACTAAACAAAAATATTGATCTGGGAAATCGCTAAGAAAAAAAAGACAAGCTTTGTTTAGATTAAGGTATCCGACTACGTTAAAAACACTGGTTATCGACCACATTGACAAACTTTTTTAGTTATCATTTCTTGTAATTTCGACTTTCCTCTTTACAAAACAGTTTATATTTTCTGGAAAAAGGAAGACCTAACCTATTAACCAGGGCCACGTATTTTTTCGATTAAAACCTGTCTCTGACTTCAATTTTCTTAAAACTTTTATTTTTAGAAACATTTACCACCGTTAACACAATATCTCAAAAACTAATAGAGGTATTTACATAAAAATTTCAGCGTGTGTTTTAAATAATATGAGTAATGAAATGAGCGAAAAGTTTTATTGTTGGTGAAATACTTTTTTATTTATCGATGTTTTTTGAAAAATTAAGTTGTAAATATATAGAAAAAATGCGTATATGCGTATATTTTTACCCATCACTTCTTTCCATCTGAAAGTTTTTCTTCGAATTTTGGTTCATTTCATTCATCATTACATCCTATAACTTGTGTAAAAAGAAAAATAAGATTGCAGCTTTACAATTTTGTGCAGAGTGTTAACTGTTTTGATTAAATTTCATTAAAATGTGCTACACATTTTCTTATTTTTCAAAATATATAATACTTTTTTGTAATTATAGTATTTTGTATCATAATCTATACTTATAATAAAGCTCAACGTGTGTGTGTGTTGGCGCTCTACAGGCCAGACTGTTGGACCTACAGCTACCACATGTATGTACATGTATACCTTGGAGGTCCGGAATGTGCACCTCGGAGCCCTTTTTTCGAATTTTTAATTAGAATTTGAATTAATTAAAGTTTAAGCAAAATTTCGACGTTTTTCCGCTATAACTTCAGAAAATAAGATCGCATCAACATGATTTTTACATCAATTTAAAGATTAAAAAATTAGCTTTCTAATGGTATCAGTGTTTTAATGTATAACTTAAGCTTCTATTTTTAATGAATTTTTAAAGAAATATTTTAACCATGTTTTTTTAGCACGTGACTGGATAAAATAAAAGAATGCCGGAAGTTCAAATAAAAAAAAATTATCATTGCAAAATAAATCTAAAGAAATGCAACTTTCAACACATGACTGGATAAAATAAAAGAAATATAAAATGTGATATTTTCTTTAAAAAATAAATGCAAAGCAAAGGTTTCTACAATCTTTTGCAATATCTATATCATTAACTCGATAAATCTTCTTTATTTACGGTAAACCTGATTGAATTTTGACAGGATATGCATTGAAATCCCGACTTAATGGCATATTTATGTAATCGTTTGCAATTTCTGTATCATTAATTTAATACTTTTTTTCCTTTTCTCGCTTTCTTTAAAAAAACATATTTAATATTTTGGCAACATCATCGAATTTTATTTTTTTAAAAATTTTTTGGAAGCATCACCGATGGTTAAAACTGACTGATTTATAAAATTAAAGAATATTATTGGGAAAAGGTGTACTTTTAGAAGTTTCCATCCATCATCTTAAAGAAAATACTAATTTCAGGTCAATCAATGGCCGGAAATACTTCAAGGCTAATGAATATGGGATTTAATTGAAAATTTTAGAACGCTTTATTCATGGCGAACCAGCTGGTCGCCAAAGGCGGCTAGTTGACAATAAATCTAAAAACCATAGTTTTAAATAATTTAAAAAACTAAAAAAATTCAAAAATCCTCTTTCGAACGTAGTCGGGTATCTTAAGGTGATGTGTACATCTCCTTTGATGAAATATTATATTCTAGTAAATATTGTTATTAGTCTGTTCGAAAGCAGTGTTAGGATTCTTTTAAGACAAAACCACTTAATTTCATCAACGATCAAATTACGCGGATAGAGGCTATTACATTTAATCACTTATTATAATTTTTTACCAGCATGCCAAATGATAACAAATGCTTTAAGTTCTTTAATTAACAAAAGAATGGTGAAGAGAAAACCATTTAAATATTGTAGATTTTATTGTTACAATTTTTCTCACGTTGACAAGTTTTTAAAAAATATATCTAGTTCTAAATTCAACAAAATTGTAAAATTTTGTTAAATGCATGTTGTGAATGAATAGTCAAAACTATACAAAAATGTAGTTAATGTATAAACAAGGAATTGCAAATGCATTAAAAATATAAAAGGTTTCAAAGAATATTTACAACTAGTTCCTGTCTCCCGTACTTAGTATGCAAGAAAGTAAACAAGATGGTTTATCCAGAATTAAACATTATTTATAAACAAATAATGTGCAAATTGGAGAAATTTATTTTAAGCCAGGAGAAATCAATTTCAGCAATATTTTCCATCCTGGTGAATCTTTTATTTAAGATCTAACCTAAAATTTAATCAGGTTAAGATTAATTCAAAAATAGATATCTTCTATGAAAAGTTTAAAAACTAGACATTAAATAAATAAAAATAGTTTTAGTAACAGAAAAGGAATTTTCTTTTAACATTGTTTCTTATTACTTTAAGAGCGTTTATTCAAGAAAAAAAGTTTCACAGTTTAAGATAATTGTCTTCTTGAACATATAAATTTTCTGTGTCTGAATAAAAAATAAAGAAGGCTACATACATATATTTCAAATGGTTTAGAGAGCTTAAATTGTTAATACATAAAACACGGCAACGCAAGATTATGTTTTGTTAAAAACAGCCGAAACTTGTACTGTTTACGAATTAAAATGCAATAAATATCATGCTTTTACCCACAGGAGATTCACCAATCAGAGTTATTGTTAAAGAATAGTGAAATTGGGTAACAGCTTTATTTTTCGCTTTGTTACGACTTTTACAAATAAAGCAGAAAACATAAAAATCTTCTTCAAAGTCATAAAATGCAGCTCTCTGCATTTTATAGCTACTAAAAACAATAAAATCTTTTTTTGTAAGGCTTTAGGAAGATAAGGCAGAAGCACATCCGAAATACCAGCATCTTAGTAATTCTTACATTTACAAATTGAATTTAAAAGGTAATCTGGTTATATCTTAATGCTAAAAGGTAACTATATTTCCAAACATTATTTGTTTCAGTGTTGGAAGTACGCATGATTTTATATGGAACGCAATAAAAAAAGCTGGTTTTGAAGAGCATTTATTTCCCTCATAGTTCAGTTTAAATCGCCTCGTCCTATTCTGTAGACACCCCAATATCAGTTTATGAAAATTATATAACATGATAACAGAGAAGTATGTAACATGTCAGAAAAATATCATAGAGCGTACGATTTTTCTCAGGAAAATGATTTTTTAAAAATCGGTTCCCTTGAAATATATTTTTTGAATATTTTGTCATGTTCAGCAAAAAAAGATAAACAGAGATATCACTAGAGTTCGATATTTATCACGGTTTTACATTAAAATAAAAATATATTAAGTAATAAAATATATATTTAATTAAAAAGATGTTTGAATGTTTATTTGAAATTACTGGATAAGCAATAAGTCTAATACCAGTTTAATTGTATAAGTAAAAATAAATCTGTAAAATTAGTTAATTAAAAAAGATTATAAAAATATCATTTCTTAAAAATAAAAAGTTCGGTTAAAAAAATTTCTTCCCAAAATTGATGATTTGTTTAAAGAAAAATTCGTATATTCTTAAATTGTGCAAACTTTGCGTTTCTATGAGTATCTTGAGTATATCTGAATTATAACATAGAATATCGGATTGCAAAAATATAGAGATATATCTTTACAATCAGAGATATAGAATATAACTTAAATTTTGGAATCGTATTTTAATAGCTGATTATTTTATTTAGGGAAAATCCACTCAAATGTTAAAATTACAAAAAATAAAAATAAAATAAAATAAAAAATAAAAGGAAAAAAGACATTCTGATTCTAAGAAATCTTTTCGAATCTTTCATTCCGTTTTATGATAAAAACGGCACAGTGAAATCATTAAAATCTCTAAGACCATTGGAAAATCTCTAAGGGCTGATTTTTTTTAGAAAAATTATCTACGCGTTAATTTATGTTTGTATAAAGTTTATATAATTATAAAAGTGAAATAACTAAAATTATGTATGAACAAATGTAAATTTCTTTTTAACTAAATAAATTATGTCTGTAAGGTGGTTGCACACACAGCGCTTTTCTCTGATCGCTTATTTCACGGATGCCGACATAACAACAGTAGTGTATTGAATTATACGAGAGCTTACACACTAGGCGGACCTTGAGCAGACGCCCGCTATCACTAGCGCTTTTGGATAATCAGATGCAAGAGTCCAAATATTTTTTCCCATTCATTGAATAAATCGAAATAAGTCAATCCCCCCCCCCTTCCTCTTCATTCGACAACAAGATAATAATGATAGAATTTGTATTCTATTCATTTCAAATTACCCTTAAGCAGTATTTAGCTTAAATAACGCGGTTAAAGTAAATTTATTTGTCGATGAAATGTTGCTGACTCTTACGACGGAGTCGGAATTTAAACGCCATGTGTGTAAGCATTTGATTTCTGGGAGCGGTCTCGGCAAAATACTGACAGAAGAAAAAAAAACGTTGTGTGTGCAACGAGCCTAAGATAAATAATTTTTCGTGTTTTGTGGTTTATTTTTCCTTAAAATCTGATTATGAAAAGCCCATGAAGAAAGAGGGGCAATGTTAGAAAAAACTGCTATATGTAACTTTTGTAATAGAAATTGAACTTATTTTTTTCTAATAAATAATATATAATTTGAATTCTCCCAAATAATCTTATTTGTATTAGTTAAATTTGTTTTGTTGTTGCAGAAAATGAAAGATTATATTAATTTTAAATCTGAGTGCTGAGTGCTACAAGCATTTAATTGTCATTGTCGTAAATATGGTGCCATTTATGTTTCACTATTACATGTCACACATGCTACTCATACGAAATATTTAAAAAATACAGATTTGGCGTGTAAATTTTGCAAAATTGCTTAACATTTGAGGAAATATTTTATTGCCTAGTCATATTAAATATAAATATAAAATTTTTGCCTACACTAAAATAATCCGGAACACAATTATTCACCTAATACAAAGGCTGGTTTCATACTAAGAAAAAGGAACTGTAGATAATTGTTTTGTTGAATTGTCCCCAAAATTAATTTGCATCTTTTTAACAATCTGTATATAGTTTTAATAATCAAAACTAAATAAATAAGTAAATCAGTAAAACATTACAATGATCGATTTGAATGGTACCTTTAAAAATAATTAGAATGTAAAGGATTAAATGAATGTAGAAATTTGTTAGTTACTTGAATTTTAAGATAAATTTAATAAAAAAAACATATTATAATAAAACTGGAATATATTTTAATGTTTTTCCTTATAATCTTAGTAAATCCCATTTACTTCCAAGCATTATTTCAGAAAAAGTAACAAAGCATAGTACGTTGAAGTGAAGTGTGTACTTATTATTTACATATTTAAATGAAAAATTTTGATAGAAGTTCTGGAGACAGAAGTTTGAGAAAAATATTTATAAACACTGTGGAAGTGAAAGTATTTTTTTAAAAATCTAGAAGAATGTGTAAACAAAACTTTGATAGCTTCAATAATCAAAAATGACAATATTTCAAACAGTAAAGAAACAGTAAAAAAATAGACAACATATTAAAACTAATTTTTACCATGAATAGAATGGAAATATTTAAATGATATGATTTAGATCAATTTTGCACATTGATTGGTATATTTATTCTTTTTTTTTCAATAATAATGTGTACAAGCGCGTAAAAGTACTATACGTCTGCTTTGAAATGTTAATCTTATAATGGCAAATAATATAAAAGTGTCTGAAGAAATATGACTCAGCCATCAGATTCTTTTATCCTATACACGAAAAAGTCAATGACAGTCATTTGGCTTTGTCCCCATAAAACACATCTGCCGCAGTGCTTCTGATTCTTGCTTGTCTCAGGTCTGCCCAATGATTTGTGAATCATCTGATGGTAGGTTATTTTGTCACGAGGTAGAAGAAAGGTGCATTTTCAGCAAAATTGAGCAAATCTATAAGTAAAAAAGAAAATTGAAAGATATTAGGTTGAAGTGTGATGTTTGCTACTGAAAACTTTGAGAAAATTGGAAAAAAGTTTAGTATATAATGAATCAAATTAAATCACCTCCTTAGTCTTATTATTATAATGTATATGGCTGCTGAACTAACGTATTCTTTTTTTTTAAATGTAGGTGAATACAAACTGCTATATGAACGAATGATTTCATTCTCAATTTTGAATTAATCAAACCTTTTTCTACTCAACTAGTATGCTTTTATACTCTTCTATATACTTCTGGAGCTACATACGTGATGATAAATTGCTTGGCAAAGAAAATTATTTTGAACTATAATGTCGTGAGCAATCGAATAAACATCGAAAAATCGAGACACAAAATGAAATTTGCTAGAACATTAATAGAAAACACCGTTTTGGCTAACTAACTGGTGTTATAAACTATTTAGTTAAAATTTTTTTTAGATGCAGATTACTACAAATTGCTAACGAATAAATCATATATTTATCCAACTTGAAATGACCACGCTTGTTTTAATCATCAATATGCCCTCATATACCACTATATTGTTTCGTTGCCCCTGTGTAATAAACATATCGTTTGCTAATGTGAGACAGCTACAGTTGCAGCTCCAGAAGCAATAGAAGACCTGGTATCTTTTTAGTATTACGTAAAAAGTTGAGAAAACATTATCTTGACTAACCAAATGAAGTTATAAATGCCATACCAATTAACAAGCTTTTACAAGCTGGTAATACAAACTGCTGAGTTAAAAAATTATTCCATTATCTATTTCACTGTACGCTCTAACATTCTTTTGCTTCTGATAAGATAAATAAATTTGTTGATAACGGAAAATCACTACAAATGCAACTCAACAAGCAATCGAAGCGGGAAAACTTAGTTCTGTATTGACAGAAAAGTAATTAAAAATGCCATTCTATGTTTTCATTATACAAAATATTATGCTGAAATTATTTTGATTTATAACACTTAACTACATACTGAGATTTGGAATTATATTATGCGTTGTTAAATACAGATTGCAATACTACTTCTACGTCCGTAAATTCACCGGGTTCGCTTGTAGTAGTTTTAGGATGTAAAAACAGTCAACAGGCCTCGATAAAATAAAACGGTGATGTTTATTAAATACAAAAACACCAATATAAAGACAACAAATACACAGATGAAACATATTCGGCTGATACGTTCACGGGAAACACACAGCAGAACACTACTGGAAAAGTAGACCACAAGTAGTAATCGACCAAAGCACATAAAGCGGACAGACCCAATTCAGCAACAGAGAGCAGCTTCACTCAACAGTCTTGCCAAACCGTTGTAATTCTCCACTGTCTTCTCTCTCTAGCCTTATGCAATTGCAGATGCACTACGACATGACTGACTACTTCTTACATGACTAGATGCTGCTTTTAGGACTCGGTTGAGCAAAAGTTTGAACTCTGCACAAAGCTGGACTATTCTGCCATTGCTTCGTCATCCACACAAACATTTGTTTCACGACTCCAATTGACTACCATTCACTAGAGCTTATGACTGCCAGCTTGCCTTTTATAGTGCCTGAGATGTGGGTTGGGAAGTTTCAGAATCAATTAGGCGTATCTTGGTTCCTATTTAATGGATCGATAAAACTCTTGAAATTTTCTTTCAATTCCTATATTGTAGCCAACTCGTCAAATAGTAGCCGAGTTTTTAGACAAGCACTGAGATCGCTGACGGTAGAACCAATCAGCATTCAAAAAGCTGGTCGTTAAACGATCTTTCCAGTGACTGAACTAACCCTGCTGGGAAGCAACATTACAGGTGTTTAGCAATATTCTGAAATCTTTTTGAATAATAACACTTAACTACATAGTAAGATTTTAAACTGTATTATGCTTTATTAAGTGTGTTACACACTAGTTTTAGATTTGTTTCTTTTTATTATCAATAGGCTTTTTAAATAAATTTTGTTCTCATTGTTTACTTATTATTTATTCTAACTGCAAGATTTATTTCCTGATTACTTGTATTTTTGTTATTTCTTTTATCTCATCCTTTTATTGTTATATTTTATCTTTTTCTTTTGTTATTAAAATTTATCATACGTTTGTTCATTATTTTTTATTTTACGTTATTATTTCCATTTCATATAATTTAAATATCTTAAACTTTTCTCTCAATTCATTATCCAAAATTCTATTATAAGTTTCATAATTTGTAAATTTCAACTGATCGAAATTCTTCAGATTCTGCTTTATTTTGATTAATAATTTTTTGAAGTTAGTTTTATAGATTTTTTAGAAGACATGACAAAATTAAAGCGTATGCCTTATGTGCGGAGGAGGGGGGTCACCCGCACATTTGCTTTGGATTTGTCTGGTTACTTTTTCTCGGATATCACCCTACGTATACTGTTTAAAGTCATTATAGCGAAACGGGAACAATGAACATATCAATGCACTATAAAAATTACTGCGATGATAGGTAATTCAAATAAATAATTACAGGTGTTTAGCAGTATTCTGAAATCTTTTTGAATAATAACACTTAACTACATAGTAAGATTTTAAACTGTATTATGCTTTATTAAGTGTGTTACACACTAGTTTTAGATTTGAAAATTCAAAATTTGAACCAGTTCTTTCCAAAAGTTGATTGTCAGTGTGTTTTAATTTCAAAAACATGTAAGAGAGAATCATGTAAATGAAAATCTTAAACTTATGAAATTTATTATATAATTTTTAAACTAAAATTGTAGTTCCGGATCAGATTTTGGTTTTAACCGCTTGGAAAAAAAGTCTCCAAAATGTATATTCAATTTTCTTATAATTGTGAGCTAAACACATTCCATCGGATAATTGTCAAAACAAACTCGAAATAATATAATATAAAAAAAATTGAAATCTACTATCGCAATTTTCAAGTTATCATGTGTGAACATTTTTTTCGATGAATTGCTTAGAGATAGAAAGTGATATTTGAAACTCAGAATCGAAATGAAGATGTTTTGAGTTGAACTTTTATGGTTATGATTCAGAATCCAAATGGATACGTTTCTGTGTTTGAAGTTGAATGATGCGATTGAGAATTTCCAACACACTGCATGCGTTTACGCCTTCTCCGTTCCCGTTGTAAAGCTATTTTGCTTTCATTACCTTCTAATATTAAATTTTTATCATTCGTTTTTGTTGATTGAAGGTTTTGTCCTTGAAGGTGTGATTAAGGGGTTTGTTCTCACCTCTGTTTATTCTTTCGTTCCCTTTCTTTTTTTCTTTACAAGGCTTCATCGGAAGAAAGCTTAGGACAATCCATTTTTGATTTATTCATCGCCTAAAGAATTTTGAGTTTCAAACCACCCTAACCAAAACAATATCTTGGTTTTTTTTCATTCTCGTTCCATTTCTCGGCTCCTAATAACGTAAGTTACGTAAATGTGGTATCGGTCAATAGAAGACATCGAGTTAAGTGCATCAATGCCAACTGTAAAGAGAGATTTTGCAAAAACAAAGTTGGAAACCTCGCTCGAATATTCAAATTTGTACAAATTTGAGAGCCCGTATCTCGCGAATCACGAATAGCAATGAGAAACTTGTATCGTTAAGTGCATTTCGGCAAGTACTATCGAACAATCGATGCAAATGCAATGTAACTCGAATTTGTAAACTTCGAAATCTGAGTTTCGGTGAAAGTGTCATTCGACTCTATTCATCAAGACGAGTGTTTAAATGGGCCGAAATGGTCTCTACATTGCATAAAAGCCGATATATAACACTTCCAGATTGACCCAAAGTTCACGTCATCGACATCTCGAGATCCATAGCAACTTAATGGTATCGATCCGGCTTTGATTTGACCAATATTAAGCAAAATCCGTACTGCGCATGCGCAACTGATCCAAAATGTGTGGGACTTAGAGGAGTCTTGGGATTACTTCTAAGTAAAAACACAAGGTCTCTAACATATGCATTTTACGCGATATAACAAAAATCCTCTGAGAATGCGCAGTAGATGACTCTATGGGGGAATCTTTTATAGTCCCGTAGGATTATTATGGTGAAAACTCCATGCCTCTAACATACATAGTTCATAAAATATAATGAAAACCTTCTGTACATACGCAGTAGATGACTCCATGGGGAGGGGGTCTTCTACATTCCTGTAGGATTACTATAGTGAGAACTTTATGTCTCCAATGTTTATAGTTTACAAGATATAATGAAAATCATCTGCGTTTTCGCAGCACATTTTGAGGCTTCAATTATTCATTGCCTACTAGTTTTGGAGCTTCAATTACTTATTGCCTTCAAATATTGGAAACCTGTTCATGTTCTCACATGATAATGCAGCACAATGGGTGTTCGTAGCTTTTGCTCACTACGATATGCTATTAATAACTTTACATTTATTCGAAATTATAAGAGAAAGTCTAAGAGAATCTATTCAAGCAGGTTTATTTTTTACAGTAATTTTCTGTTCTTTAGTTGTTTCTTTTATATGCGTATGTGCGTTGCAACTTTATTAAATATTTTCTTTTCTGTACACCAATTATGTAATTGGTATAGTTATTAATAAATTCTAAAATAATGTAGATATAGACGAATCAAATCAAAAATTCATTATGCTAGGTCACATCGGTTCCAACCTCTGCAAATTAATTTTTCTTGCATATGTGAATGTACAGTTATCTCAGATTTGAAAATTACGATTTCAAAGCTCTCTTTAAACGAATTTATATCTGATCACTAATTCATTGAATAGTTATAATCCTTTACCATTAAGAAATGCTTGATAAATAAACTGATTACATGAACTAAATCCATATCTGCTCATGTCAGCTACCAAATTGCTCAAAACTCTACTATAAGAAGATGTACGAAAGGTAGATCGATTTTACAAAGGATTATTACAAACTAGTATGTAGTGTCTCATTATTCTAATAAATCAACGAAATAGTGATCATTATTTAACCAAGAATATCCCTACAAACTATTATAACTAACCTAACTATTTTTATAACAAACTATTATAATTTTGAAATATATAGGGAGTAATATCCCTTTAAACTCAATTATGTATTGTTTAATAAATGAATTATATTAATTCTTGTATAAAATTTTTGAATTGACCATGAATGTCACGAATGGCCATATTTTTAATTTCCTATTGCCTTGCATGAGTGCTTTCGTTTTGGAGTGTTGATAAAAAAGCACAGTATGCTTTTTTAAGGTCTTTCTGCTGAAAAATAAGTTAAAAATTTAATTATAATAATAATTACATTGACACAGTTGAAAGTATGATACCAAGATCATATACTAATTTTCATCCATTTACATCTTTTTGTTTTAACGTTATCGGGTTTATTTGTATGCAAATTTACAAATCAACAGACAGTCAATCCATTGATGAATTTGTAGAAAAATATGAGGCAGATCAATGACTTTGATGCTGAAAAGGTGTGTTAAATTTTATTTTTCTAGTTTTTTAAATTTTGCAGCAATTATTTTCATTTTTATTTCAACATACATGCAAGTCTCTTATAAATACACTATAATTTCTTCTAAATCTTGATAGATTTCTACAAGTTGTATCTAAAAAAGAACATTAAACTTGTTCTGTATAATTTAAAGAATTTTTGAGTTATTGGATTCAAAGACAGTCATACATAAATCCATAAATATGTTTCTTCTAAATTATTGTTGAACATTAAACATGGAGCTTCACTAAAATCTCGAATTATCGAATTTTTTATGATTTTCTTTATATGTTTCGTATACTAGAAATTAGAAAATGAATGAAAATTTGAATATGAAACTCAGCTAGAATAAAATTCAATGTTTTTGGCTTTGAATAAAATATGCGCGAGGTCTGCTCTGTTTCAATAAACCCTCTATTCCTTGAAGCATTTATGATGTGGAGCCATGGGCCGTCTGAGTAATTTAATTTAAAGTCACGTTTGACATATTTTCTTGTCTATAAAGTTCAGTTCAAAGTGAAATGTGACGTTAAACAGAAACTGATACATATTCATAAATAAATGGGATTTAATATTTCATGTGTCTGCTCTTTGTAAAAATATTATTTTAAACTGAAGATATCAACTTTTATTAATGTACCATTTATACGAAACTCCACATTACTATAAGTAATTGAATCTTACTCTCGAATAATTTTATATCTGAAAGAATAGTTATTTCAATTGATAATTAAAATTATTATCTTTACAATTTATTCTTTTTAGAATGAATAAACTGTTTTGGCGTATTTTTACAATATTATTTTTTCTGAATTTAAAATAAAAAGGTGTAATTATAAAAACCTCTTAAATTTTCAAGTTATGTCATCCATTTTTATACATAATGTAAAGCAACTATTGTATCAAAATATCCGCTCATGTTTCTTCTGAATGCGGCTTTTATACATTTTATATCTTTTAAATTATTGATCATTTTAAATATGTAGGCTGTTTTTGATGTAAAATGCAGACCAAGTGCGTTCAAAAAAATGTTCGACTTTTCTACGAAGGATTTAATTTATCGATTGGTTTCTTACTTTTAATTAATTAATTTAACGTCACAAGAAATCGTGAGATTATAGTTTCAAGTTTTATTCATGTTGTAATTATCGCATGCTATCATTCATGTTATAATCATAAGAGTCTACTTATGATTCTTTAAAACTTTTTGTGTATACATAGCCGCAATTTTATTATTTTGGTAGAACTTTTGAGAATTGTAAGATTTTCTCAGAAAATTTGGAAATTTGTTGTAAATATTAAAATAAATGTAATTTCATCTGTAACTTTTACTCAATTTTTGCTACGCAATGGTTCCAACTTTTGCTCAAATTTTTTACTGAACATTTATGTCAAACGATGCAACCATTACTTAGACACATGTTTTGCTTATAAGGAATGATAAATGATTATTTTAAGTTTCAATACTTGACGATTTAAGTTGGATAGTATATAATGGAAATTGTTACAGATTTTACTGCCACGGTATTAGAATTTTCTTATTTTAATTTGTTAATAAAGAAAAATGAGATAAAATTTATTATTTAATTCATTAATAACAGTAAAAAATGAATACATTGTAGCCTTTCTTATATATATATACAGACCCGGCTTAATTATTCTAACTGTTATCTATTTAAAGTTAAGGAAGATTTTGAAGGACTTAAATGGGTTCCTTGTGTCATATATATAATATTGTCATATATATACACAATAAAATTTTTAAGGGATTTGAAATTAACATAATTTCATTTTAATGCTTTTTATCGAGGTATATTTCCTTAAATATAATACTTGAGACATATTTTAAGCACATTAAATCCCTTATGCCGATCGGTATTAAAAATTAGCTTTAAACAGGGAATGTTAACATTAAGTTTAAACACTTAACTATATTTTTAAAGCGCTGTTAAAAATATATTATTGCATTTATGTATTTAATCTTGAAATTAATAAAAAAATTTAACGAAAAAAGTCTGAAAATTAGATTTTTGATCGATCAAATTCGAGAAGCATTCCCCACTGATTGTTTATTTGAAAATTATATGTTCATAAATAATTTTAATTAGATGTAACAATACATGGATTGAATTACAAAACTTCAATACACCTTATTGTAAAAGTTATAGCAGTTGCATTAATAAATATCTTCGCTTTTGGATAATAGATGGCGATGTCTGATTAGGTACGCATCCCATAGTGGAATGCGATCATAATGAAAATGAAATGTCATGCTGTTCTCTTAAGCTGAACTGAGCATGAAAGTCCTGTCCTGTCTTTGTTTAGTGTGAAATGTGATTATTAAAGAAATGTTGTCAAAAACATATGTCTTGCATCTCTCACTGTACTGGCCATAATGACCACCATTCCAGAACCAAGTGGATTAGGAACAAAAAATAAAAAAAAAAAAAATGTTGGAATTTTTTAAGTTCTTCTTTTAATCTCTCTAATAACTAATTCCTCTTTCCGTTTCTCAAAATTTATTTATTGGGAAGGGTCTGTTGATTCAACCTTCAGAGATATGAAAGAAACAATTTTTATTTAGTTAAACCTTAAAGAGCAATGCAAGCAATCGACTAAATCTATCTTCTTTTATGTAAAGGAAAAATAAACTGGTTTTAGAGCAGCGAAGAATGAATACAGAATTAATTTTCCAATTTCGACGTTTTTTTTGCATTGTAATTAAGAATTAAATTAATGTTCAGAATAATGATAGCATTTACAGGTATTGAAAGTATACGAATTTGTTCCTTCATTTCTGGGAACAAATAGAGATGTTCCCATACAATATGGGAGTTCTGAAATCCCCATCAGACATGTTAAGACAGAACGCCGAGGCTTCTGGATTCAAATGGACTTGCAAATCATTAGCTATATACTTTTTTCACATATCAGCTATATATGTTTGTTTATATTAAGTTGTTCAAAGAGTAACATGAGCATAAGTTAAGCGACCAACTCCTTGCAATGCCCATTTGCATTACTATTTCACTGGCCATGACTGGAATTAAAAGAATGGAGGAAAAAGTTTAAATGTAGCAGTCGGCTGACTTGCATATGTATGAAGTTCAAAATATGTAATATAGTCTTCTGTAAGTTTACAAAATGTTGTCAGTATAAGGTAAGTAGATTTACAATGATATACCTCACCCACTAGGTAATAGCTTAAAGTACAGTTAATAATAATTTGATAATTTATTCCAAAAACTGCTTAATAATGTACGATATAACAACTATGCTCACGCCAAAGAAATATCCCTCTGAGTGTCAAAAAAATTATCAGAAAATTAAAAAGAAGAAAAGTTGAACTTCGAGAAGTCGCAAGTAAATCTGTTTTCTTGGTTTTGAAGCAATTCTGGAAAAGAAATTGCTTCACCTTCAGAATTACAATTGAAACTCCAACCGGTGGAGAAAGTTCCACGCAAACTACACAGTCTAGCAATAAAAATGTTCAAATGGTGAAATTTGTTATAGAAACTTGTGTTTAGACAAATATGACCGAATCAGAAAATAATGACGAAAATGGCAATAACAAATATGATCAAGAGAGTATAAATGATCCTGTTTTACGGCCATGTGCTATAATTGATAAATTTAGAATGTTTCTTGTTATGCAACACAAAGGAGGTTTTTCTAAAAATGCTGAATTTAGATTATTTTTCATTACATACTTCTTAAAAAAATAACAAATGGCGTAACTCAACTTCGCAGCTGATGAATTTATTGAAAGACGCAAGACTCTGCATTTTGTTTTTCTTGTATGCTGTTTTCCAAAAGAAGAAGCAATGACCAAATTACACGATTTATATGGAACTATAACTGGAGAAAAATGTCAACTGTAATTCAAGATCATAAACTAAATAATTTTTAAAACGACTAAATTTACGTTCGACTATTGGTAAAACAAACAAGTTAATGTAAGTAAGGAAACGACGTGATTAAAATTACTATTTCAAAGAATTGTAGTTGTGATTCTATTTTTAGAGTGTAATAATCATCGATCCTACGAAATAATAGGTAAGCCTGATAATGGATATTTTTTAAGTTTAATCTAATTATTAAGTAAATACGATCCTGTGCTAACGGATCGAAAAAATAATAAACTCTAAAAAGAGAATTGTGCATCATTCAACACATAGCTCACAAGAACTAATTATTTCTGCGTTAGGAAATGAAGTCCTTAACAAAATTAAACACGATATAAAATCAGATATGTAGTATAATATCCAAATGGGTTGTACTACTGGTATTTCCCATTAAGAACAATCATCAATCATTATTAGATATGTAAATTTTGAAGAAAAAAGAAAAAAGAAATTATAAATCCTCCATTAATAGGATTATTGAATTAACTGATCTGACTGGTAGAAAATTAGCAAATTTATTTCGAAATTATGAATTATAAAGAGTAAGAATACGACAACGGTAGCAGCATGAAAGGGAAAATATAAAGGTGTACAGTCTAGAATACTTTCTCTAAACCCGCATGCAATTCATGTACCTTGCCTATTATACTCCTTTAATTTATTAATTTTTGATGTCACTTCCAGCATTATATACTGTAAAAGATTTTTGATGATATTGCAAAGCTTACATTGCTTATCTTTTGCATCTACGAATAGATGGGGAATTCTACATTACTCTTAAACCATTATGTGGCTCTCTTTGAGAAGTGAAAATAGTTTAGGTGATAGTTTTAGAAAAGTGTATATAAAGTTTGAACAAATTTATA
Source organism: Argiope trifasciata (assembly GCA_026543055.1). Taxonomy (NCBI): domain Eukaryota; kingdom Metazoa; phylum Arthropoda; class Arachnida; order Araneae; family Araneidae; genus Argiope; species Argiope trifasciata. The sequence continues at coordinate 357,046 of JAPMOQ010015958.1, read as the reverse complement.
ATGTCCAAGATGAATTTATTAATGTGATTAACGATAATACAGTGGTATCTGAAGCTAAAGTGCAATACAAGAAATGACATTTATTTTATGTTTAACAGTATTGTCTGCAATTTTTTCCAAAATAAAACTATTGTTCCTGGCTCAACTTTCAATTTAAGCAATAAAATTAAAACTGAAATCTAAAATTAAAAAAAAAAATAACACATTTTTAGAGGAAGCAAAAGTGCTAATACATAATTTGACTATTTCAGAACATTTTCCTATAAAAGGAATTCGAAAAAGAAAATGTTCCAAATTAGCAGAAGACGGAGTTATAAAAAATTGATTGGTAGAAGAATTTTGGCGTTGTTTTTTAACAACATAATTGATACTATTACAGTATAAATAGAAGATAGTATATCAAATAATATTTCTGATTTCAAATTAGTAACTGATATAAAATTTTTAAATAGAAATGTTCCAAAAAATTCACAAAGTTTTAGAACAAAGATGTAGATGAAAACTTAATCCACGAAATTTGTTTGATACAGGATTTGATTTTAAATGAAAGAGATGCAAATAACACACAAGACATATTACAATACATACTAAATAATAATTAAAATGAGTTATTTCTAAACGTATTAATTGTGTTAAAACTATTCTTTATTTTTCCAGTTTATAGCTTGTGCTTAGCACTTTTTCAGTAAATTAAAATGATTAAAAATTATTGTTGGTCAAGAATGTGTTCAGAAACATGCTATGTTAAGCACTGAAAAAGAATTTCATTTCTGATGTATTAGTAAAAACAAAATTAAGCATTAATAATGTGCCCGTGTTTGCATTTCTTTTTTCATTTCACAAAAATTAGACTCCTAATTGACTTTTTGCACCCTGGCCCCTCCATAGAGATGGCCGGCTATGAATATAGTGAAAGCAAAATTGCACTGTTATAGAAAACGAGAGTCGGCAAAACTGAAAATGTTGGATATTAAAAATTTCTGAAGTAAATATATGTCATTTTTCCTATTTTCTTTGAATTGTTAGAGAAAATACTGAAATATTTATACTTTTACAATAATTTAAACCAACAAACAGACATTAAATTATACATAATCTTATTGAAGTATTTTATTTGACTATATTCCATTATATGAAATGTGTATGAAACAAAATTTTAAATATAACTCTACAGTAAATTTTATTAGAATGAGGATATGTTTTCTTACTTAAGATTAAATGTTTTTATCTCTGTAAAAATTTTGCCCTCATTTAATTAAATCCTTATAGCACGAATTATGATGCCATTTGAAAGGTACTATGATAATGCCAATAGAAAAAATTCATTACCGATTAAAATCAATTAAGTGTTTGGATTACGTGAATTTCGGAAACTATATAGCATATTATGGGTTCATTAAAATTAATACATCAACTTGCAAAACTCCTAAAAATTGTTTTATATTTCGAAATTTTTCAAAATCTTATTTTACTTAGTTTAATCTTCAGAAGAATTCTAAGAGAATCTCCAAAGCCTTTACCGTTTTTTTGAAGATTCCAAATTTTTCTTTTGTAATTAGTTCTTATTTCATTCTTTTAATATTATTGTTTAAGAAAAATCCTGCTTTTTTCTTTTTGTTTTCTGAAAAATTAAAATAGAATTCTTAATAAGTTAATTAAAGAAATTGCTTTGTTGTGATATAGTTTGAAAAACACAAAATACAATTTTGAAACTGAAAGAAAATATTTTGATAACTCTTTCAAACGCAAATTGAGATTATCCGTTTAGTTATGAAAATACTTTTTTAAAAAAAACTGCTAAATAAAGTAAACTTCTCCGAGAAAAGATATTGTTTAAAATCAATAATATTCGAACAATGCAAAATCTATGCATTTGAACCTAAGCTTTAAATAATATTAATCCAAAAATTCATTTCATGAACTATATATTGAAGCATAAAAAATAGAGTTAATGACGATTTATTATTTCTATTATAATGTATAATGACTGAATGATAATCTAAAGTTTTGCATACGGGATAATATTTCGATGCTTAATTCTCCTAATACAAATAATGATTATTTCATCGAAAAATAAATGCATATATAATTTTTTAAGTTAAATTTCTCCGAAAAATTATTTTTCATAGTAATACTATTGGGCAGACGTTTTTAACAATCAAAATTTGAAGAATGGAGGAAATGAAACTTCGAAATGATGCGCTGGAGTGCAAAGTTTGAATTGTGAACAAACCGTATTGCTTTCATTTCTATTGCGAAACACTGATCTAATGCCTCTTAAGATATGTGAAGTATTTAAGAGGTAAGACTTAACACTGCTCTTGAATTTTAAGGCATTGAATGATGAATTTTATTTTTTCAAATCATCAATACATTCATAATTTTTTCTGTGAACGCTGCGTGATGTTTGCAGCATATACAGTTGAAGGTTTAAACAACAAATTTTGCTTGGTTCTTTTAAGTTTTGACCTTCTTGATTATTATTGTTTTGGTAGTTTGAACAAAGTTATTTTATCGGTAAATTAGCAGCTTGCTTATAAAGGATTAATATTTTCTCAATATTTTAATGAATTTATGTTTAATATGTTGCCGCATTTTCTTAACAAACTTGAGTTAAAATTTTTCAAATCGTCTTACAATATTCAAGTCATTGCGATTTGTAACTTAATTTTTATAAATTTCCCATTTTAGTAGAATCTTTAATCAGATGAAGATTTTTCACATTTTATCTGATTATAAAATTTCTTACTTTTGAAGAATTCACGTGTGTATTGAAAGAGTCTTTGTTCCTTTCTCAAAATTCAGTCTAATAATTGCGTTCTTCTATATTCACAGTAATAATGTTTTTGCTTATGAATTTAGTTATCATAATATATTGTTAGGTTTTAGATCTGGAATGTTTATCTTCTATATCTATATCTATTCTATACTTATAATAAAGCTCAATGTGTGTGTGTGTGTGTGTGTGTTGGCGCTCTACAGGCCAGACCTTTGGACCTACAGCTTCCAAATTTGGTACATGTATACCTTGGAGGTCCGGAATGTGCAGCTCGGAGCCCTTTTTTCGAATTTTTAATTAGAATTTGAATTAATTAAAATTTAAGCGAAATTTCGACGTTTTTCCGCTATAACTTCCGAAAATATTATTGCACAAACATGATTTTTATATCAATTTAAAGATAAAAAAATTAGCTTTCTAATGGTATCAGTTTTTTTAATTTATAATGTAAACTTCTATTTTTAATGAATTTTTAAAGAAATATTTTAACCATGTTTTTATCACGTGACTGGATAAAATAAAAGAATGCCGGAAGTTCAAATAAAAAATATATCATCGCAAAATAAATCTACAGATATGCAACTTTCAGCACATGACTGGATAAAATAAAAGAAATATAAAATGTGATATTTTCTTTGAAAAATTAATGCAAAGCAAAGGTTTCTACAATCGTTTGCAATATCTATACCATTAACTCAATAAATCTTCTTTATTTACGGTAAACTTGATTGAATTTTGACAGGATATGCATTGAAATCCCGACTTAATGGCATATTTATGTAATCGTTTGCAATATCTGTATCAGTAATTTAATACTTTTTTTCTCTTTCTCGCTTTCTTTAAAAAAACATATTTAATATTTTGGCAACATCACCGAAATTTTTTTTTAATATTTTGGAAGCATAACCGATGGTTAAAACTGACTGATTTATAAAATTAAAGAATATTACTAGGAAAAGGTGTACTTTTAGAACTTTTCGTCCATCATCTTAAAGAAAATATTAATTTCAGGTCAATCAATGCCCGGAATTACTTCAAGGCTAATGAATATGTGATTTAATTGAAAATTTTAGAACGCTTTACTCATGGCGAACCAGCTGGTCGCCAAAGGCGGCTAGTCTAAATATAATCAAATCAATCCACAGAGTATTTAGAACATAATATTGAGATTTATGTAAGAAAAAAATCAAACTTTGTCAGTATAATATGATGATGTATTTGCGGTTGAACAAACCAAACCAACAACTTTTCCCTATAAGTTTTAGTTTGGCATTATTCACTAATGTGATCTAATTAAGTGACCTTTCAAATGTTAAACAAAATGCATTCTTCAAATTAAACGCTCTATTACAAAACTCAACAGTTCAGAATTGATCTGTTGGATTTACATTGTTATGCAATGCTTGAAATTGGCTGGATTTACGACGTTCCTTTTATAAGCTATTGCTCTCAAATGTATCAGGATTTCTATGCTAGGACTGCGGTAATCAACTTTAAAGAAACGAACGTATAATTATCCAATCTTGTGTAGAAGGACGCTCAGTTTACAGATTTTAATTATGAAGTTAAATTGGAAAATTTGATTAATTTTAGCTCCGTTTGCAATTCTATGCAAATTTGTTATTTTAAACATAATCGATGTAGACTAATTAAAATGGATGTGTTTACTTTTGCAACGAGTTTATGATAAAAAAATTCTTGCTGGAAAAACTCATATTCATTAATTTTTTAGCTCTTTTGACACGACTAAATTCATGCTACTGCAGCTGATAATGAAAAAAAAGTGATAGCATGTAATGGCTATAATATGTGCAAACTAAATTTGGCGACAATATGTTTAAAATGTTTTTATAATTGAGTTACAAACATCTGATGCTAGTTTATGGACCTCTTTTATCTAAAAGTTATGACTTAACCCCTTGGGTATATTTCACGACTAAGACACGTCATTCACTTTTCCCCCTAGAAGCTGATGACGTGTTTAAGATGTCAACCGAAAATTATATCCGTTACATATGAAAATATTTTCTCAAATAAATCCGTACCCAAGGGGTTAATAGAGTATATTCATTATATAAGTCAGCATTCCTCTGTACAGAATTCTTTTAAGACGATTGTAATATGAAGATTATGTGTTGAATTTCATTTATCTGTGTCAAAGCATATTTAAGTAAATGTATTAAGCAGTTTCGTGTCTACAGACAGGGAGACAATTTTCCAAAATTGTATGTTTCTCTCTCAATTAGTTATAAAATATGAAGATTCTTGGAAAACTGAAATTCGATTTTTCAGACTTTTGCAAAGCTTTCTCTCAGTATATTTCATATACGAAACAGTAAAATTGCAAAGTAAAACGAATAATTAATTACGTAAAAGTAAAAGTAAAGTATTTTTAAAAAAATGCAAAAGTCTTTGGGAAAAAGCGCAAATGCTCATTATCATGCACATTATCATACTACAATACTTTTATAGTAATTGGAAATAAACTATAACTTAAACCATTACATTTAAGCATAAAATTTTATTTGTGGAAGGCAGCATTTTATAGAAGCAACACACAAAAGCGTTCAGCCGGCCATATTAAGTGCTTGTATGGGAGGAGAGATTAGGGAGCCGGGAGTGCCGAAATTACTTCCTAAAGACCTTTCGTCGGCCGTTAAGAGATCATTACATGGCCGTCTCATGGTGCCGAGGAAGAAACGTAAGTGTCGCCTGAATTATGGTCCAAGATCTTCTTTTTGTCCGCCTGCTACTATCTTGGTGGTACTCACACTTGAAAGAATACAAAATTTTCCTTTTTTTGCCTAATCAATAAACACAGAATGGCAATTACAAGTAAAAGCATGCTCATTGTTAAAAATTTCATACCGTTATTCTTAATTTTAATGCGTTTTCTTGCAGCAGTTTTTTTTAACTGTGGGAGTCCTAATATGAAAAATGATTATAAATTCTAATTTTTTTCAGAAAATAACGTAAGAAAAACTGATTCAAGAAGTCGGTGATAGATACCTTATGAAACAACAAACTCCAACATATTCAAACATATTGTTACAAACCTTTAATTTTGTTTCCCAACATGAATAGTGTCATTGTAAGAAAAACCATTTAACGTTCAGCCCTGTAGGTGCTGATCGGGCGTTGCCTCATTGAAATCAGAGCTTGACGACATACTTGGCCATTATTTGGCTACTTTGGATAACTCGCAAAATGTATAACGCTGGAAACTTTCAATTCTGTCAATTCGTCGATTAGGAACCGAGATATACCTGATTGACCTAGAAGTTTCTAGACCTGCTTCTCGTAAACTATAAAAGATTGGCATTCTCAAGCTGCAAGGTGTTGTAGTGAATTGTTGTAGGAGTCGCTGACAAGTAATAAATCTTCAAGAGGATAGCAAAGCGACGGCGGAGTGTCAGCGTTGTTTGAAGATATTGTTGAACTAAGTTGTGAGTCCTGCTATATTCTGTAGAGGCGTGTCGTGTGTAGTAGCCAGTTGTATGAAGTAGATAAAGCAAAAAGGGACAGAGGAGAATTTTAGCTGGCTATAGTTACAGTAGAGGGAAATTCCGAGGATCGCCTCTTTTGCTGAATTCTGACAGGCCGCTTTGTGTGCTAAGATCGATTACTACTCGTGGACTGTTGTTGTTGTGTCTGCTGTCATATTTGTTGTCTTTGTACTCCCTATCTTCGTGTAAATAGACGTCATCGTTTTCTTCTTCTGAGGCTTGTGTTCTCACATCATACACCCACTATCAAACGAACTCGTTGGAAATCCAAAACAATATGAAACATTATACACCAACTTCTTAATTTAAATATTTACTCATCAGATAACTTTTTATATTATTCTAAAATATATCAAAACAACTCCAGTATAAGATTAATTTTAGATTAAAAGGAAGCAAGTGGAAGTAATCGCCCTTAGTGATGAGCAATTTTTATAACAGGATTACTAGCGTGGAGTGTTTGACGATTATTCAACTAAATGCGATTAATATCAAAGTACCAAAAAATAAAATGAGTATTTTGGAAACAGATACATTTAGCATTTGACACGGGATTTTAATTTTTGTTTCAAAACAAGAAACAAAATTCCATATATTTGAATCATCGCATCTTTGAGTTACTGGATTTATATAACTGTCGAATCATTTACAGATTTGGATCAAAAATAGACACATATCATATTTTAGTTACAAAACTTATATTTGAATAGTCGAATGAGCAGTTTTTTTGTGAATGGATTTCGTTTAAAACTTGATTGAAAATTATAAATCTGGTGTAAAGACCATATTGAAAATTTCCTTTGTTCAGCTGAAAGCATATTTACTTTCTTTTATATGAAATATAAAAAAGTATTGCAAACGTCAAAAAATACGAACTTTATATTTGGACGAATCTTCAACTTTTAGACATTCCCGTCTTTGAAAAACTTATTTTTGTTAAAACAACTCCAACCCCTTTGTAAACGATTTTTATAATTAATTTGTAGATTTCCATCAAATGTTGAGCAAAATGTATTTGGAGGAGGTGTATTTGTCAAGCAACTTGAAAATACGTTAACACTATGACTACAATAGGAGAGATCTATACAGATAAAATTCAATAAACATATTTAATATTTATAGAAAAAATTCAAATATATTATTAACTGCATACCATTTAATACCTCGGCAAGGATCACACGGTATATTAAATAACAAATGCTACACTCACGTCCATAAAGTAAGGATAATCACGCTGAAATTGAAATCTAAAATACATATATCATCCTTAAAATGACTAGAAACATCTTCAGAAATCAAATGTAAATTAAGACTTTTAGTGCAATAACCGCATAGTTATGACACAAAAGACGCATTTGGATTACTTTTTACGTGGTAGAATTATCTGGAATGCATGCATACCCAGCTGGGAGAATTGAAGGAACTTGAAATCTCTTGACTTTGGCAACGATGTCAAGATGGTAATAATGTGAGTAAAAGTTACAGCACATGTCGTCCCCTAGTTACAATACCAAATGAGGGTAGGTATTTGGCAGTTACTTCCAAATTAAACAGACAGATAACAATATCTATCTCTTCAACTCTCTTTAACCACTGATACAACAGTTTCAATGCAGAATGTTTTCAAACGCTTGGAGCAAATTGATCTATATGCTCACAGACTTGTCAGGTGTGTTACATTTCTACAATTCACTGTCACCTGTAGTTAGCCTGATGTAGAGAGTAGGCATTATGGACAAGGCAGCAGTGAGGTTGTGTGATGTTTTCCGACGAGTCCAGGTTTAGCTTGCAGTCTGATTCTCATTGAACTTTCATATGGAGAGCGCCAGGTACATGCTACCATTAAGAAAACGTCGTTGAAGGACACCGTACTGTGGTGCAAGTTTACTGGGTTGGGGAGGAATTACTCTGGGTTCTAGAACTGGCCTGTATGTGATCTGGAACCATGACAGGCCAAATCTATCGGGACGTCATTCTGGAAAAACATGTACTTTCGTTTTGTGGCACCGTGGCTCAGAATATTCGTGTTTATGGATGACAATGCTCGTCCTCAACTTGCAAACACTGTAAACGAATGTCTTTGATCAGAGGGTATCACTCTTATAGACAGACCAGCAATCTCACCGGACTTGAATGCAGTAGAGTTTGTGTGAGTTGGCAAGTTGCAGCCCGTAAACCACCTCCTACTTGTCTACCGGAACTTTAGAGAGAATTGTTTGATGAGTGGTGTTATATTCTCCAATATCAGATCGATAATTTTATGCTCAGTATGCCTAGGCTTTATACGGATTGTATTGCATCGCCTGAATGACATGATACGTACTATCCATCATAATATGCAACAACCATATAACATTGGTTTTTATAAGCATATATATATATATATATATATATATATATTTAAAATTTGTTCCATAGAGCAAAAAATCACAATTTTTAGTGATGATATCAAACTTATAGCATCTTTTTTCTTTTTATATTTTATTTAATAAATAGGCTCTACAAATAAGTCACATTTGTTTTGCTTCTGACTCTTTATTTTCCCGAACTTGCATTATGCAAGATTAAGGGACATGAGTGTCAATCCACAACATAGTTTATCACCCTATTGTACGCCAATGCCATACAAGGTGCTGTTTGTTATAACGCCTTTATTATGCATTATAGAAGAAAATGTTGAAGAACCGCTCTTGCTTTATTAGTTTTCGAGTTCACAGACAGACAAGCAGGGCTGTATATAGACATAATTCCAAAAAAAGAATTAAATATTCAGAAAGGTCTAAAGTGCAGGTATGAGTTCAAATCATGAGTTTTAACTTTGTAATAATCTTAATTTTTAACAAATATCGAATTTTTTAAGAATTATTATACTTTCTTTTTGTGTACTTCTTATCCTATGCATTTGGAAATAATGATTTTATGCATTGATTGAAGCTGAAAACCTCTTTTAATATTGGATATCTAACTAATACGAGAATATTAATAACTACACATTATGTAGACATGCCATCATACTAAAAACTGTATGCATTAAATTAAAATAAATGCGTAAAAAGTGAAATCAATCTGAAGTAAAGAAACAGCAATCTTGATAGGAATGTTTTGATAACAAAAGATGTCTATAAAAAGTGCCCTCTCTCATAAATTTCTCTTCATAAAACATATTTAGCTTCAAACTCCCACTTCAGAATAATGTAAAGCCAATATAACAAAAAGATTGCAGAGTCAGTGACCTCAAAGTAAAGAAAAAGTCCATATCTAACCACCATTCAATTCCCAATGTGGAAGATGTTACTCAAGTGCGAATACTTTTCCGGAATAAATTGTCTGTGATTTACAAGCGGTAGTGTTTGAAATCGAAAATATATGGCAATTGAAAAGGAAAGAAAACTGCAAATGCATTGATTATTGGAAGTTGGGAAATAAATTCGGGCAAATAGAATAAATTTCTGAATCTTCTAGAGATAAAGCTGTCAAAAATATTGTACTTGTTCCAATACTTATATCTGCATTGAATTATCTTTTAAAAAAATTATAATTCATATTTTTAAATCAATTTTATTTATTCATTCTAAAGATGCAAAATTGGGCTTCAGTGTGTATGAAAAGACGTGAATATGCACTAGGAGCATTTTGCAAAATCATAATTAATCATTTTAATCAATTAAAATTATCCCAGAATTTCCTATCTTTAACTATTTTTTTCTAAATTATTAAAACTCAAAGCATTTTGTATGGATCAAATTTAATAGTAGTGTAAATGCTTCCTAGTTTATATATATATATATATATATATATATATATATATATATATATATATTCCTATTATATATATATATATAATAGAAAATTTTAGGAAATTTTTGATATTTTTATTTATTTGATGTATTTATGGTTGATTACTTACTGGAGCATTTGTCAAGAATTAAGCAGCATTTGCGCTTTTACTATAACTGCAAAATCAAAAATTAAAAAAGTTTTAAAAAATTTTTTTAAAGCATTAAATTTTAGAATTATTTTCCTGGTTTTACTTTTTCGAGAAATCCTTGTTTTTAGGGGCTGTAGAGATATTCTTAATTATATTAAATGACTAGAATTAAGATAAAGTTTATAATAACAAAATTTCATTTATAAAGGTAACAAATAATTTTATTAAAAAAATTTAACTAAAATGACTTTTCCCGAAACCAATGTTGTACTAAAAATAGAAATGATGAAATATTAATTCTTTAACTTAAAAATAAAATAGACTTTCGGAGACTCAATCAATATATGGTGTTCAGAACCTGTATTTATTATTTCATAGTATTCAAATCGAATAGCCGATAAGATAGCATAGTTAAAATTTCTTCGCCTGTTGCTGGTATGTTCTTTCCTTTTTGTTTTTTCATTACTGGGGTGAATTTTTTTTTATTATTGATTGAGTATTTTCATGTAGGTTTATTTTATATATTTTTTGTATACATACTTGCTTTATTTGATGGTGATTTTAATGTTGTTTTCTTTTATGTTTTTGCTGTTAATTTGATGCATCTCTTTAGCTTTAATTTTCGGGGGATTTTTGGGTCAAGAGGGGTCAATACTGTTGGACATTGTCCGATTCCTCACAGAAAAAATCCCTTATTTTGAATCCTTGCCTGAGGGTGACCCTTGAAGAAGTCTTCAGGCCGGACTCTTTTTTTATTTGTTGTAATTTTGATTCTATTATATTCCTTTTTACTTTGCCTTTATTATTAACTAGCCGCCTTTGGCGACCAGCTGGTTCACCATGAGTAATGCGTTCTAAAAATTTCAATTAAATCACATATTCATTAGCCTTGAAGTAATTCCGGACATTTATTAAAATTAATATTTTCTTTAAGATGATGGACGGAAAGTTCTAAAAGAACCCGTTTTCTTGATAATATTCTTTAATTTTATAAATCAGTCAGTTTTAATTATCGGTTATGCTTCCAAAATATTAAAAATGTATTTTTCGGTTATGTTGCCAAAATATTAAATATGTTTTTTGAAAGAAAGCGAAAAAGCGAAAAAAAAAATTATTAAATTAATGATACAGATATTGCAAACGATTACATAAATATGCCATTAGGTCTGGAGTTCAATGCATATCCTGTCTAAATTCAATCAGGTTTACCATAAATAAAGAAGATTTATTGAATTAATCATTTAGATATTGCAAACGATTTCTTAGAATCCTTTGCCTCGCATTTATTTTTTTAGAAGATATCACTTTTTATATTTACGTTATTTTATCCAGTCCCGTGCTGAAAGTATCATTTCTTTAGACTTAATTTACGATGATAGTTTTTTTATTATTATTTGAACTTCCGTCATTGTTTTCTTTTCTTTTATCCAGTCACGTGATCAAAAAAACATGGTTAAAATATTTTTTTAAAAATTCGTTAAAAATAGAGGCTTAAGTTACACATTAAAACATTGATAATAATTAGAAAGCTAATTTTTTAATCTTTAAATAGATGTAAAAATCATGTTTGTGCGATAATATTTTCGGAAGTTATAGCGGAAAAACTTCGAAATTTCGCTTAAATTTTAATTAATTCAAGTTCTAATTAAAAATTCGAAAAAAGGGCTCCGAGGTGCACATTCCCGACCTCCAAGGTATACATATACCAAATTTGGTAGCTGTAGGTTCAACGGTCTGGCCTGTAGAGCGCCAACACACACACACACGCACACACACACACATTGAGCTTTATTATAAGTATAGATTTACTTAGATTCATCTGTATTTTTTAGTAGCAGCATTATCGCTCACTAAATACAGTGATAGTTTTTAAAAAATTTTAATCTTGTTTGAATGTGAAATGATTTTTTTTGTTTCGATTCTTATTTTTGGTTCCGTTTCCGTAATTAGTTTCATTTCCTCTTATATTGCTAATTTATTTGACACATCTATATTTTAATAGTAGCTGCATTTGCTCTCTGTAAATACAATGGTAATTTTTTAATTTTTAAATTGTAATCTTTTTCGAATCTTAAATAGTTTTTAGTTCCGTTTCCTCTTATATATAATTCACTAAATTCAAGTAAAAGCACTAAAAAATAAATTAAATAAGCTTGCTTTCACTGAAAAAAACCAAAGTGTAATCTTGATAAAAGTGTCTTCGTAACGAAATGTTGTCCATAAAGAATGCCTTCTTTTTCAAATTTTCAGACTTGAAACGCATTTTGCTTCGAAATTGCTATTCAGGATAATGTAAAGTCAATATCCCAAAAAGATAGAAGAGTCAATGACCCCCAAAAGAAACAAAAATGCCATATCGAAGCATTATTCAATTCGCACTCTGGACGAAGTGATTCGACTGCAAATATTTTATGTAACAAACCGCGCCTGATTTATTTACAAGGGTAATGTTTGGAATTGAAAATGTATGGAAATAAGAAAGGGAAAGAAACAACAATACATTGGTTTTTGAAAGCGTGGGTATAAATTCAGCCACATTGAATAAATTTCTGAATTTTCAACACATAAAACTCTTAGGAAATATCAAGCATATTTCAATACAATGATCCTCTTCTAATTTGGTGAAAACTAGAGAGACTGTGAGTCAATTTCATTTTATACTATTCTGTATTAAGCATATGCGGTGATTTATTGAATGATTCAAACTGATACTCAAATTTTACGAATCTCCTTTACAGTTAAAATTAAATTTTTTTTTTCAGTTTAAATGATTAACGACATTTTCCGCTTCTCGCAAATGCTATTATTTAACAAAACTCCAAAATTAAATCTTTGGTTTGTTAATGATTATATCTGAGTTGGTACTTCTCACCAAAATTCCCACATCACATTAGCGGAGACACGTTAAACTTCAAAATTATTTACCATGTTAAATATATGCATATTAAATATATACATGCATATATCTAGCGAAAATTTTATATCATTGACTTTCGAACATGCAATTTTCTGTATTCAAAACTGAATCCTGCGGTTCTTGAATTAATCATAATAAATTATTAATAACATGAAATATTGTGTCTCGAATGGACTTAAACATACAAATATGTCTTTTAACTCTTTCACTACTGAACGGCTCAAACAGTCATTCATATTTTATATTAGCGTGCTGGTCTCTGTTTCAAATGGAAATTCAGGATCAATAGCGAGAACAAAGTGATACATCATTTAGCCCCCTATTACTACACTTTATATACTATAACTACATTCTATCCTTGTTGATGGGTTTGAAACAAAAACCCAACAGACAGGATTGAGTTTATATGGTTGGTTGAGTTACAAATGAAAAGGTTAAACCGAATTACATATTAATTTGCGTTTCTTAAATGTTCCCAGAATCTTTAAATAACATTTAGCCTACCATCTTGTTTGAAGAAACCAAAAAAAAAGGTTTCTACAATTCTGTATCTGAAATAGAGACTATACATGTGTCTTCATTATGTCAGAATTTAGCAATAACTGAAAATGTGCAATAAGCCATGGGTTTATTATTACAACATATAAAAATAAAACGAAAATAAGTTTATATGACAGGTAACTTAGTATAAACGAGAAGAACAGTTATGAATACATTATTTTGTATCAAAAGCAGCAAGCCCTATACGAGGAAAATAAACACTTTATTTTGACATCCGAATGTGAGCAACAACGCAATTTCACAAATTGCCAGTCTTTTTAGAAAAAAATATGTTTCCTTACACATTCTTTTAGTGCAGTTGCATTATTTTTAAACCTCGGATGTCTGGACATAAGATTAAGTCTTTCTTTGAAACAGAGCATCAAACATTTCAAAATAACTGTCATTGTAGTGTTTAGAGTTTTTCAAAGTTCTTTGAGATCCATAACGGAATTTCTGACTTAGATAACCGAAAATTGACAGATCTGAAAGCTTACTTTAAAAAAACATACTCCTTTCAAAATTAAAATTTAGATACTACTTTCTTTTCGACTTTCTCTTATTCGTAGTGGTGTATTACGTTCTAAGATTTAATTTATATAAAATATAAACAAATTCATTTTTTTAATTGAGCTGTTCTTTAGAAAATGTAAAATGCAATCATAAATGCAGAAAATGTATAATGCACTATTATCAATCGTTTATAAAAGCCTAAAATTTTCAGCAGAAATAAAAATTATAATTATGATTAATGATTTTTAGATAAAGGAATATATTTTAAACAGATAATAACAAAACAAATGTTTTCTGCAACCAATCCATCTTTGCTGTTGAAGGTTACATTGTATATAAATTAATGTTCTTTATTTATCCCTATTGTTATAAGATAAATTTGTGCGTATTGATGTTTAACCTCAGTTACCAAATTGAACGCATATATAACTTGAAGGGTAAACTATGCACATCGGAGCGAATTAAAAAAACAATTAAAATTTTAATTAATAAAAAATTTAGTTGAATTCTGGCGTTTATTTGCAGTAATTTCTTTAAACATTACCCCAATACATAAATTTACATCTTTTCAAAAATTAATTTGAATTTTTAATATCATCTTAATATTTCTGAAAGTTTTGTCTAATTCTATTTTTTTCAATTGTTTGAAAAATTTTTAAGCATATATTTTTGTCTATTTTGTAACGATTGATTACATTGTTAACATGATCTTCAAACCGGTTTCATTGCTTCATCAAATACTGAATCACGTGTTTTTCTATAATTGCTTGAGTCTAAAGAGGAACAGTTTGATATTTGTGAAGTTAATAAGACAAATAAAAAACGAAGTTATAATATTACGAAACTTAGAAGACAGATGGATCAGATATTCACCATTTTAATATATTATTTCGATAATAAATTAGAGCAATGGTGTTGTGGGACTGTCTCCATTAGAAGGATGGTTGGTGTTTTTATGATTTAATGGCACAAGAGCCATATTTGGCCATAGTGAGCCAATCAAATGGTAAGCGTATAAAATACATTAAAAATGAACTATTTAATAAGTGAGCACAGATATGCAAAAATAATTCCAAAAAATGGTGTAAAAACGATTTTAACATCTTTTAATTTGAAACTATGATTCCTGAGAATTTGAAAAATTGTTGGCCATTAGAAATTGCCATGTATACGACAAACTGAATTTAACTGAGTTAAATAAAGAACATGGCTCTATTGTCAGATAATTCGATCAAAACATGAGCACAGAATTTAAAAAATACACGATTTATCTGAAATAAAATAAAATTAATATTCTCTTTGAACGAGCTCGTCGCTTGACACAACCATTCTAAAAACTACTTTAACAATGTAAGTCTGATAATTTGTATCTAGGTGTTTCAGAAGATCTACCACACATTTTGTTGGCATTCATCTGAAACCGAAACAACGTCAAGAAATTTTGAAGCCCTTTTCTGATATATATTATAGGAATATCTTGTTATTAAATTATATTAAATTTAGTATTTTATACATTGCAAGTGTTTGTGAAACGACCATAGATAAGTTGGCGATATGACAATATCATAATACAACAAACTAGCTGTAGTCGTTTCCCGAAAGCGGAAGCTATATGCATACAAGTCCCAAAGCTATACATATGCCAAATTTGGTTATTCTATATCAAATGGTCTGACCTGTAGGAATTCAGCACATACACGCACGCACATACACATATATACATTCACGCATGCACGCACGCGCACACACATACATACACGCATCAACTTTCACACACACGTACGCACGCACACATACTGAGATCGAGATTTATTATTATTAGTATAAATGTATGATGATGATGATGTCGTGTCCGTGTCCATGTTTCCACGGAAAGGGGGTGCAGTAGCTTCTGAGGGTAAAGACCCCTGAGTATAAATGTGTAAACATAAAGTAAATTGCAAGAAAATCCCAACATTCCAGCTAAAGGAATTGGTCTCGGGATTCATTCAGTATATCATAATGTATCAGATATAGCCAAATCCCTGGAGGAAAATAAACATTTTATTGACAAGGGAACTCAAGCTTGAATTTGGAATTTTGGATGCTTTAGAAATAGTTGAAGTGTTTGAGTTTTCGTATAAGCATTTTAGAGAGTGTTTCTGTTATTTTCTATTTTTTAACTGTATTGATTTTCTATCTTTAATTCATTTTTTAAGATAATATAAAAAGAAAGAAATGATTATTAAGTAATATCTTCCCCTGTGCTCTTGAAGTTTACTAATTCTTTTCAAGTTATCTGTCATAAGTTACTTTTCAATTTTAAATTTTTGGTAGAAAATATTTTTTTATCGTTTTACGAACATTTCACAGAGTGAACACAAACCGATACTACGTGAGCAAGTTTTCTTTCTTCCTTTTTTCAGGATGCATCTTTTATTCTTTCATTCCTTTTTCAGAAATGTTCAGAAATTTGATCTATATGGCTCCTCCAATTTGTTGCCGTAAGCTGAGAGTCTGAAAAATTCAGCAATTTTCGATTTTTTTTTGTATTACTTTTTAACATAGCAGGCAAACTTTTATACGAAGGAAAGGTATATTATATTTAAAAATACTGATATAATGTAAGATATGAAAATTTTATTCTTTATTTTATTTTATTTGTATAAACTGCTACAAGTATAATTTATTCTAGCAAATTCTTAAACTAAAAATATTCTTAATTTTTAATTAATAAAGCATTTTTATAGTTTAGGAAATCAAAAAATATTTTTATACACTATGCAATATGATTCAATTTTTAGCATCGGTTGGCAATTTTGGAAATAGCTTTAAAAATGAACTATTTTACCATGGACCTAATAATAACCCATAAGAAAAAAATATTCAATCTCCAAATCAGTCAACTCTTACATTTTTCTCTAATGTGAATAAGTTATTTGATTTGTCTACATTAATTATTTGTTTTATAGAAAATTTTTATTCCTTTAGTTATTAAAATTTTGTAACATGCATTTGAAGCTATGTTCTTTATACCCGAATTGTTATATTATAGTTATATTATACATACATCGAAATTATTAAAAGGAGAATTATCAAAGAAAGAAATATATTAAACGATGTTTTATCAATTTATATAATATATGAATTAAGAACTGTCTGTAACGCAGATCGTAGTTTAAAAGTATCCTTGCAGTGCCAAATAATAATTTCTTCTTCAGCGTCGAAGACCTCAGACAGTTTTATTTTTGTATGTATGCGAATGAATATTACGGGATCGTAAATTTCACATTTTATTTCGAATTTTTTAAATACTAAATTACTGCAAATATTAAAGATGTTCAGTTTTTATTCTTTTATGTTATGTTGATTCATTATATTCTCCTTTAGGGATACTAGACGTTATTTTAAATATTTATGTTAGTAGGTCACTCTTAGTTTCAATCCAAGTTTTAATCTGAGTGTTCATTATGTATATAGAAGATCCTACAAAATTTAAACGAAGATTCGCTAGAAAGATAATTTTAAGAAGACAGAGACAAAACTAAAAGTATAAAAATTAGATAAAGTATTGGAAGCTAAGGTCAAAAATACAACTTAGCTACTTCATGCGCCACATTCGTTTGCACAATACATTCTTACAGAGAAACACATTCACACACCTCACAGATAGAACACAGAAGAAAAACAACCATGCCCGAACTGATAATCGAACCTTGGACGCCCGATCATCTGGAAGACCCCTATGCCTGGACGCTGGCAGGTATTTATTTCTCGATATTGTTGCAGTTTTATTACAGCGTATATAAAGTTTTTCCTTGTATTTTCTAAAAGATTTTATAAACTCTAAAAATAAACTCTTAAAATCGACGGAATTTCAAGTATTTTACTATTATTTTCCATTTCCATCCATTTAAAGAGCAATATTTTAACTTACAGAATCTGATGAAATTCCATATTTATATGACAGTTTTACAATTTTCATTTTTAACAATATCTTACCAAAAATGCATTTGCGTAAGTGGCCTTCGATGGAAATAGTTCTAAATGCTATTAAAATTAGCATAATATTCGAATAAAAAGCGGTATTTCTGTCTTTTTTATTAAATTCTTTATATATATCTATATATATATATATCTAT
>JAPMOQ010015958.1:316298-338342 GCA_026543055.1 Argiope trifasciata | reverse complement strand
TTTTGAATTCATTGCTTTCAAATAGAAAGCATTAGGAAATATTCAGTCATAAATAATATTATTTTATTTTCATTTCTTTTTTTTATTGTTTTTGATTTCAAAATAAAAATTTGTTTATTGTCTTTGGGAATACATCACTACATTCCAACATTTAAAGAAAGTTAAATTCTGAATTCTTAAATCACTTTTTTTTAAAAATCTTTTATCAATAATATTATTTTGAAATGACCGCTTCACAAGTTTAAATAACATATTAAAAGCAAATTATGTTTGAATTAGGATTGTCATCTCGCCGCACAAACATAAAATAAGTATTTCTATGTGTAAAGTTTAAAATCGAATAATACATTAGTGTTTCCATTTATTAATGTCTCCACTAATGTCGCCATTTGTGTGATTAGTATCTTATTTCTTATCTCCACAATGAAGAGAAGTAAATAAAATAAATAACCTAATTCTTTGTATAAGTTAAGATGAATTCTCCTGTAAATATAAATAAACACCATACAAAAATCGAAAATTAGGAGTGCATTTATGAAATTTTTTCTTGCAAATAAAAACGAAAAAAACCTATCAATGCCTTTGGTAATTGATTTCATTTGTCCAAAAGATGCTTTTTTTAAGGAGTTTTACTCTTTCTTCAATTAATCTTTAAAAAGAAAGTGATGTAATGGTAACAACATTCCACCGCGAGATTTCGTGAAGTCTCAATTTTTCAGCTCTTTGGATAAAATTTGGTACATAGTATTTGCATCAAATTTTGTAGATATCTATTTTGAACAAGTCAAAAACTGAGTAAGATCAAAAATTGAACAGGATAGTTGAAAATTGCTTTGGATTGAATGTATTGAATTTTGTGTTAGTTTTAATACAAAATTATTAATGTCAATTCTTGATTGAAGTTGATAGGTTTGTATCAATTCTTGAACGAAAAACCTTCACAGGATATGGTATTTCAATCTGAGAGAACACAGTATCTTCAAAACTTAAAGAGCTAAATGGATAAAATTTAATTGGCAATTTCAACATCTCAAATATGAAATCTTAAACAACGCTATCGAATTTTGAAACCAATTCGTGAAAGGGTTGACAGTATTTCGGTCTTTATTTTGCACCTATGTAATGCGATAATGCAGCAATGAACGAATACAGATCAATGAAAATTAGTGCACTAGTGTAGCATCCGTATCAAATTTTTGAAGTAAATTTGTAAACATCTATTTGTCTATATTTTGGCGTGTTGCCACGGCTTTCATAGTCTCGCTATAAATCTAAACCAATAACATATAGATAAGCACGAATACATTCTTATTAATTAATAAGATAGTAGAGCCAAACATGTGAGTTTTAAAATTAAAAGAATGAAACGTTTATTTCATTGAAATTTTACTAAATAACATAACTTATATGTTTCATAAAATACCTCCTTTCAACCGCCTTCGAAGATCCGCTGGATTGACGGAGAGACTAATGATATTTATTTTCATATGAATCATTTAGATATAACTTCATGTTCACAAGTCAGTTAAATTGCTTGAATTTTTAAGTTTTAATTAATTAAAATTGAAATTCCAGAACCATCATTTCAAGAAGCACATTCTCACCTTTTCAAATGTATATGCTACAAATTTAGTAGCTCTAAATCAAAATATATGTTCTTTAGAGCATACACACATTTATTTTATTATTAGTAAAAATAGAAATAATTTTATATTAATTAAAATAATCTGTTAGCGTAACATTTATTCAAAAAGAAAAAAAATGAATGAAAATTTTTGAAATAGATAGGAATTCAGATTAAAAAAAAATCTGGATTTTAATAAACTTTTTTGTTTTATAGCAATATTGCCTCTAATGTAAATTTTACAGTCGAAGTACAGTAATTTTTCTTATTATAAGTATTTGTTTTATTACTATCTGCTTTCTAATATCTTACATTTCCATTCATCTGCTCAACTTTTGTAACATTTCATTAAGTAGTAAGTTACCCATTAAGCAGCTCAATACTTTCTTTTCCGTTTCCATGCCATATCTGCTTCCTCGACGATGGAAATTTCATTCAGTCAAGGACAGGAACATCACAGAGATGCGAATTTATGGCTACAATTATTTCCTATTTTCAGCCATAAAAGAAATAATTCTTCGCAGATAACTTGGATTATTTCCCTTCAATGAGATTCTTAGAAGGAAGATTCAACTTGATGTTATACCTCAATCCGGATTTCAAATAACAGTTCTACTTTCGTTATAAGTTTAAAAAAACTTCGATTTGAATAGTCTACATCAGGTTTTTTTTCTTCAGTGAATTTTTATTCTTCTCGAATAAAGTTGATCAAAATAGTTTTTTTTACACCACACTTTTATTAGTGACCTAGAAAGTAGATTTTCAAAAGTTATGTACTTTTTCTACTTTTAGTTTAACATTTATAATTCACTTTAATAATTATTATGAATTTATGGAATCTTTTTTCCATACAATCAAATTTATTAAAGGACTTGACTTCATTAGAAATGTAACTTTACTCAAATTGTTGTATTCATTAATAATTAATTTTCGAAAATAAAAGTTTAGTGCATTATCAACAAAGTGCGCAGGTGTAAACAATTTCAAAATAAGGGCCCATAGGAATTTGGTAGTAAAAACGATTATAAACTTTCATTGTTATATACATGGAAAAAGTTAAGCTAAATAAAAGTGTAAATAAAAACGTATTCAAATGGATTCTATACATGTGTCAATAATCTTACATTGAACATTTGATCTCAAAAATATATTTGATTCATTGTATTTATTATTTTTACATTTATCTATTATTATTTATTTTTCCATTTGTTACGACTATATTATATACATATATATGTATGTGTGTGGTTGGGTGGTTTCAACATGTATATATAATTACTGATATTCCAGTTGCTCGAAAATAAAAACACTTCTTTAATATATAATATTTTAATTTAAAAAATATTAAAAAAAAACATTGTATTATACTAAATTTTTTTAACGTCTGCAATATTTAAAAAAATTAATATTAGAATATCTGTTGAGCAAACGATTTTTTTAAACCACAGAAAGCTTATTTTCATATGAAATTCTTAATATTTGTTATATTAATATTTAAAATTTTGTTCACAATTGCCGAGGAACATTTACAGGTAATTAACTGAATAGTTAATTTTTATTAATCGATAACTTGAAAAAAAAAGAATTTGTCCCTAATGTTCCTGTTAATGGCCTATTTAAAATGTGTTCTTATAAAGTTTCGAAAATATCTTAGGGTTCTTCGTATATTTATTTTTGTTTTCCAAGAACATACCAGCTATGAATAATATGCGCATGACATCGTTCTAATAATTTTTGTATAAAATTGTGCCCTTTTTTCTCCTGCACACACACACACACACACACACACACACACACACACACACACACACACACACACACACACACACACACACACACACACACACACACACACACACACATGTATGTATATGTATATATATATATATATTTATATATATCAAAAAGGTGAAATCGTCTAGCGCAGTCTTTTGAGAGACATAAATTTGCAGAAAGTTTGACAACAAGGCATATTGGATTAATAAAAATAAAGGATGGAAAAAGATAAATATAGAGAGAAGTGTTTTGTTTAGTAGTTGATGATTTTTTATAAAAATCTACGCTAGAAAAAAATATCTATCTTTAAATGCTTAATCGTTGTTCTTGCTTAGAAATAGTAGATTTGAATATTTTGTATGATTGCCTTTATACAGAAAAGTTTGATGCAACCAAAATTTTTTTTAACAAATTTTTACGAGTAAGAACAATTACGGTTTGAATTGTCTCCAGAAAAACAAGAGCAATAAATATTCTTTGAAGATTATATTCGTCTCTTTGAGATATGTAAGGTATGATGTGTTTTCACCAAAAAAAAAAAAAAAGACCAGTCAATCATCAATAATATTGATAGAAACTGCAATCATTTTCAGAAATATTTTTAATTACATATTTTTAACGAATTCCAAATTCCGTGTTAAGTTATGCTTAAAAGGTTTCAATTACATATGATTATCTATAAAAAAATATTCAATGACACAAATTTTGGTCCTGGATTATTTAAAATTGTTCAGTCAAGAATCCCGAATAATGGCCAGCTTGACCACTACGCTATATTGCATCCATTTTATGATAAAATAAAATACTTTCGCTAATTATGCAAAATTTTAAAAATGGAATAACATTTTAATGTGTTTTATTTGATTGTTTAGTTCTTTGCCATAATTTTTCAACTATGCCCTTTAGTGGCTATGCTTTTACTAGCTACCCTATTAAGCCTTTTAGCGGCTCTTCACAGGTGTGGTAAAGCGATATCAAGAGAGTACGCCAAGGAACGCAACTCTTTAATGATAATTCAAGTGCGGTTTAAACATCCCTATAAAATGATACTGAACCAGAAGGAAGCCCTTTAACGATGTCTGAATGGCCGATAAATTGTCCTAAGGTCACCAGTTAAATTATTCCAATGCCCCAACTAGCTCACAGCAGAATCTTTGAATTCTGCAATGTTAAGGACTTTCACTGTGCTCATGAATCATTTGGAAGAGACGAAGTTTATTGCTTCGCTGCAGCGTTTTAAGTAAAAGATGATTTTAAAACCTCTGAAAGTCTTCATCTATGATGAAGTTGAGATTTCTGACGCTGTTAGCTGTTTGGCTTAGAAAGATACTAGATTTTATGCCTTTCTTTAATCATGGTACTTTTACATTTGTAGGAAAAAGAATATAGCACATAAACTTCCAACTGCTTCTATAGATTGCGAATATAAAAGCAAAAATCGGTCACAATAATTAATTGAAATTTTGAAAAACTGGATTCATTAAAGAATTATATGCATTTTTACACCTAAAAAAGGAGGCAATTAAAGTAAAATAAGATTTTGCTAATACCATAATACAAGTACTTTAATTGTTTACTTCAAAAAACGATTGCATTGAAATAATTTGACAGTTTTATTCTAAATATCAATTCCAGGTAAAATAATTTTTTTATCTTATATATCATTTTATGTAAATATATTAACTTAAAACAATTAATCAACTTCATCTTTCAAATTTTTTCACGTTTCCATCGTAATTTCTCTCATGTTTTCATAACTAGTGGCAAGTAATACTTGACGACAGTAGACAGTGCTAATTTCTTAGATACTTTGCAGCTCTAGATAGTACCCATTACTCAGATACCTCGCGCCCCTAAGTAATGCACATTACTATTCCATTTCTTTTAATATGATAATTTAGTTAATTGTTGCTCTTAAATTGTTTATACCAATACGTAGCGCAATTATTGCAGAAACAGTGATTTCACATTGAAATAATATCAACGAAGGGAAAATTTCAATGTCATGTTTAGTCCCCTGAATTGGATTCGACCGATAATGTATACTGAGTGTTATTTATTTATTTATTTTTGGCAATATCGGTTATAAATATTTATACTTTTAAATTTAGGATAACAACTGCAGTGAATATTGTTGAAAAAAATTAGAAGCTCTGAATTTGAATTTTTAATTTTTTCTAATATCTATTTAAATAAAAATTAATATTTGTCTGTATGTCTCTTATGCACTATCGTACTGCCCATCTGATTGCGACGAAATTTTGAATGCTTATGTTTTGCCCTTACGGGATGGTTACAGACATAGTAAAATTATGTAATCAATAAAAATAAAAATGAATGTTTGTCTGTATGTCTCTTATGCGCTGCCGTACCGCTCATCTGATTGCGATGAAACTTTGAATACTTATTTCTTGCACTTATTTTTTTCTGCTGAAGATAGAAAATAAAATTTTAAAAAAGTACTGCCAATTCAAAATTCTTGAATAATAAAGTTTAAAAAACAGAATCAATATTACTCACGCTTTTCCTTTATGTATCACTCAACTTCAATGAAAGGATTTATTTTCGATACGATAATAAATATCATATTTCCTATCATACATAACCAGCGGATGACCGAGATCCGCTCGGAGAAAACAGGTATCGAAGCTAACTCGAAGATTTAAATTTTCAATTGTGATTTATCAAAACAATACATGCCATAAGAAAATTTGTGAAACCATTGGTGAAAAGGTAAACGGTTAGAGTGCACCATTGTAAACTATTCTAAACAAAGTTAGAGTTTGGAAAGGGAACTATTCTATACAAAGGTAAAGTAAAGGCAAAGATTGAAGTGTGTTGAAGTTCAATATTTTTGACAAATTTATTTAGAAAAACCAAACATATATACATACATAAGAAACATATTATAAACCTATAACAGCATAAACATAAAACTTTATTAGTTCGCCATATTGGCTATAGATGGCAGCACGTTACCACTTGAAAATTTAAGTAGCCATTATGGCGAACTAATAAAGTTTGAAAATATCCTATCTGTAACTCCGAACTGCTCGACCGTAGCGCTTCAAAACCGGCGCCAATCGATTCCTCGTAGCCAAAAACCCCAGACCCCCAAGTTTACCGGAGTTTATTAATTCTGGGGCGAGTTTCGACTTGGCAACCATTCCTGGTATTATAGTATTAGATTAACCAAGCTAGTTATTTCAAATTCCAAACAATATTTCCAAAATTATTGCTTCTGCAGCAGCAACGTGCTGGGTATCAGCTAATAATAATTAAAAAATAATGGGTATAATAAAACTATATGTGAGTGTGTTGACTTCCTAAAAATCTGCTGAACGCACTTAAATATTATCTCCTCGCGATTTATTTATATATTAACGAGGTCCTTGCAAAGGAGTAGGGCGTCTTCACATTGATCTGGGTGTCCTGGGTTCGAGTCTCGGTTCGGGTATGGTGGTTTTCTCTCTGTTCTATCTGTGAGATATATGAATGTGCCATCCTGTAAAAAAAGGTTGTGCAAGCAAATGAATGATGCGTGAGTGACAAAGGCGTACGTTTGAGCCTAGTAGGCGTTACTAAAACTACAGACTCTCGCTATGGGCTTAAATCGCTGTCTTCGTAACAGCGGTCTTGTACAATGGCAAGTGCATAAGAAAAAACAACAACATATAATATCTCCGGCATTTTGCATCGGAAGTTCTACAATATTAAGTAAATGCAAATTTAATGTTTAAATTATCCAGCTCATTGTAATTATTTATTCAGCAGCAGTAGAAGTTAAAATCTAGAAACCTATCTGCTGTCTATACGATTTTTATAATTTAACGAATATTTTGACTGTAAATAAAGAAAAATACAGTCTTAAAGGGCAGCTTTTGTCGTTTCACACTTAAAGGATTTATCTCATTTTGATGAATAATGAACGTAAATAAAGCTTCATTCGGTACGTCGTAAAATATTTTATTAATATACTGTCGTATTTTCCTAAACAGTATTTTCCATTTTAGAGATTTATGCATTGAGTTTAACGGAACTGCGGATGATATGTAAAATTATGCCAAACAGTTCGATGGTGAATGTAATAAATGTCGACTGAAGCTGAAATTTCGTCAGAATCTGTAGGAATATTTTAAAAGTTAAATACTGAGTAGACGTCCTTTCAGATGAAATATTATTTTAAAGTGAAACTTCTAAACTCCGTTTATGAATGCTGTTATCGAGTGCACCAGATGTCGTAAAATAACACTGGTGTCGGTTAAAATGATTTTCAAAGAAAATCTGCAATATAAGCAGTGAAAAATCATTTTTCTTCAAAAGCGTGCATTGAGTTTTAGGATATCCTCTAGAAAAGAAAAAAAAAAGAAATATCAGAATCAAGGATAGGAATAAACCTCATAATCCATGGTTTCCCAGATAAATAAGTATTGTGACCGAAAGGGTGCCAAAATTTTGATTCTCTCCGGGTAGATTATTAAAATCAATAAATCATGCCAAATTAGTTAAAAATACATTTAATGACATTAAAGGACATGATTTACACGTTTACAAAACTGTTTAGGACAATAATATTTAACATATATGCCTTAAAATAATACTCTGGGGCTACATCGTGCTTTACACTCGCTTCCAAGACATGGACTGATTGTTCATGGCAACGGCTTATAGAGGGCCGAGGAAAACAGTTACGGTTACAGACTCCCCCTCTGGCTCGTAAGACGTCTCGGCGAATAGTCAACACTGTACTTCTTAGATCTACCTCTTCTCTTGAGGGGAACTGCAGGAGTTGTGTTCTTTTCTGGAGTGCATTCTGTTTCAGCATATTGGTATGATAAGTTCCAAGAACTTGATCAGGTATACTGGGATCAGACATAGACCCTGAGTAGATTGTTGAGGCTGCTGCTGTTGTGGTGACTGTTGAGAGACAACTGCTGAAGGTGTTTGGGGAGTTGGCTCCTGGGAAGATGGTGGAAGAGGATGTTGCTGCTGTGACTGCTGCACGGGAACAGCAGTATGTAGTAAAGGTTGCTGTTGAGATGGTGAAGGCTGTAGCTGAGAGAAGGTTGTTGCTGTGGTTGTGATTGCTGCTGCTGCATTGAAGATACGGGACTTGTAACTCTATATGACCCCATTTGTGTTTGTCTCTGCTGATGATCGTAACTATTACTCCCTGTAGATATCTGTGAGGGCTGAGCTGGCCTCAAAATGAGCCTGAGTGCTCATTTTGAGGATTTATGCATCTATCTTAGTTAAAACAGCATTCGTCTGTCCAAATTATGATTTTCAGGAAAGAGAATAGGCATCTTCTTGATTAAAAGCGCAATTACAAAAATCTGGAAGACGTTAATAATCTGTTGGCTCCTTCCCTGCACACCATGAATGCTAAAGGGATGTCACCTATTCCGTCTCAGTTTTCACTACAGTGCTACGCGTGATAAGTTCGTTTCAGAAGCAGCAATGCAAACCCTACTACGTGGATGCCTGGAAAAGTAAGCCATAATATTAATTTCTTCAACTG
The DNA here is from genome assembly GCA_026543055.1 of Argiope trifasciata. Taxonomy (NCBI): domain Eukaryota; kingdom Metazoa; phylum Arthropoda; class Arachnida; order Araneae; family Araneidae; genus Argiope; species Argiope trifasciata. Next base: position 329,421 of record JAPMOQ010015958.1, on the reverse strand, counting down.
TTGAGGGAAGAAGGAGTCCATCTGGTCCACTTATAGGGTATACGCTTTTTTATTCATTCGTCGCACTAATCAGGAAATAAAGCTCCCAGAAAGATGTCGAAATTGGGATATTTACACCGAAATTTCCGTAAAGTTTCGCTAGCATTGCTATTATCTAAACTGTAAAGCATAATTATTTCAAAAGGTTTTCCATCAGTGTATTTAAAATTCTATTCGTACAGGCTAATTGCGCTCTCAAAATGTAGCACAAGTGTGAAATATTTATGAGCGAGTTATTTTTACATCAGTTGAATTGATCAATGGCAGTGTACAAATAACAAAATATAATGACGCGTCTGTTGGGATTATGGGACGCACTAATCAGAGGCATATATTTGCATATACGAAATTTTTTTAGTTTTTTTCAAGCTTATTGGCTATGCTATTTTTAGGGTATATTCTGTAATCCATGACAAAATTTCAAAGTATGCGACCACGTTAAAAAGACTGGTTATAGACCACTTTGGAAATAATTGTTATTCCTTGTCGTTTAAACTTTAGTCTTTCTAAAACAGTTCCTCTTTTCTAGGAAAAGGAAGGCCTCACCTATCATCCAATTTCACATATTTTACAACTAGAATTTCCGTTTGAATTCATTTTTCTCAAAACTTTAATTTTCATAAAAATTCTTCACCCCTAACATGGTATTTCAAAAACTAATAGAGGTATTTGCATACAAATTTCAGCGGGTGCTTTAAACAATAGAGGCAATGAAACGAACTAAAAATTTTAGTATTGGTGAAATGCTTTTTCATTCATAGGAGTTTTCAGAAAAATTTAGTTGCAAATTTATGGAAAATATGCATATATAGGTTTATCTTTACCCTTAATTTCTTTGCATTTCAAATGTTTTCTTAGATTTTGCTTCATTTTATTCATCATTATATTCTATAACTTATAAACAAAGAAAAATAGGATTGCTGCATTACAATTTTATGTAGAGAGTTAACAATTTTGGTTGAATTTCATTAAAATTTACTACAATTTTACTTATTTCTTTGACAATAGGATAATTTCGAACATTTTTTTATTGTATTTATAATTGACAATACAATTAAAATTATTAAAAGTTTTTAAAAAATACAATTTTCCAAAAATTGTCCTTCGAACGTAGTCGGATACCTTAAAGTATTTTTCAGGGAGTACGAATTTTAAAATTTGCTTTTAAAACTAAAGATATTAAGCATATTTTATTTCCTTATTTGATTTAATTAATTGTGACCCCCTTCCCTTTTTAATTTGTGTCTAACCCTTCAACAAATTTATTTTAACATATCTTTGACAGATTATATGATAAAATTCTGAAATTTTGTGCATGACCTTATTAGAGGACTGGACACGTTTTACTTATCAAGAATTCTTTATAAATTCCGTATAAAAAATTAATTTTTGTATTTTTTAAAAATTTAATCTCTTGGAATTTTAAATTGATTACATAACATTTTCCCCCTTTTTTTACACTGCTTTGTAATTTATGATCAGTACTTAAGGAATAAAAGCCGCGCTCAAGGTTTTTGAGACACCCTATATATTTCAGCATTTCTAAGAAAAACATCAGTGAGAAATTGATAAGATGCCTTATTGAAGCAGTGTAAAAGGAAGTTTCTTTGCGCAGCATTGATTTTTATTCTCAAAATGTACAGGAGACGGATAAAAATATTTAATTAAATAGTTTCTCAAATAAGAAAACACCCTTATACAGGTACTCTGAAGAGTCACAGTTGGGAGAAACTATAAAGGAAAATGTTTTTAAATATGAGTTTTTTTTCTTACTTTAATATGTTCTTGTAAAAAAATAAGAACTAAAATAAATGGAATGATGGTACAGAGAATACTACAAACGACTTGAAAAATTACTCAAGAAATTGTAGATTTAAGATGAAGCACAACTATGATTTCTTCAGCAGCTGACACTGCAAACTTTTCAATAAGTTTTATAGTCAGAATAAAATATTTATATTCCTCTTGGGATCCTGACTACTTCTAATACAAAGTCCATTTCTCGACGAGCATAAAAACGATTCTGCCGATTCCAAAGAGGGAATTTTTGCTGCACATTTTATGACACATAAATCTGAAATCGCTGGTACTATTATTAGTCAAACGTTTGGAGTGACGGAAGAAAATTAATTCACTAAGAAAATTTAGTCCTTTGAGATTTAAGCTGTATGTCTCGTCATTTTAATGTTTCTACTTTCTACATCATTCTTTCTCCAGTTTTTGTTTGTACAAGATACACCATAAAAAAGCAAAAAGTAATGTGGTCATCAATGTGATATGGTATCGGTACTTTGATAAATCTTTAAGTTTAAAACATCACTGGAAAATTCCCGTTTGTAATTATGTATATTTGTTAGTATGACTAGTTTAATTTTTAATAGTTTAAAGAGCAACGAGTTATAGATTAAAACAATGCCTGTCAATGTTCAGACATTTCCGCTAAAAAATCCCAAACAGCGATTTTTAGTTCTATTTAGAATATGTTATAAAAAATGGGATATTATTTCAATTTCATTGAATATCACATCACTATTCACGGGAAATTCCATGGTGTGACTATTTTTTAAAAACTCAAAGTAAACTACCTTATTGGCTAGAGTTGTTGAATTGAATTTCAAAATTAAGCTTTCAAACTTTCACCCATACATTTCGAGCTATAAAAAGTCAAGCTGATGAGATAAGAAAACAAAAAATTTGGATTCAAACACAAAACACATTTGCTTTCAAACACAAAATTTGGATTTACATAGATCTATTAATAAAGAAGGAATTTAAATTAAAAAATTTTTATGTATTAAAAAGGCTTAGTAAGCTATGATAAAAGTATTAAATCAGGAAAAAATTAAAAATTGCAAATAATTTTCATTAAAAAATGCGCGACGTTTCTGAGTTTAAAAAGGAAAATAACTGGTAAAAATTCATATTGACATATGCATTAATTTTTGAAAAATTCAACTTGTTGTGTTTTAAACAGGGTAGTCAAATAAGTACTTTTTTTATTAATCAAAAATTATTGTTTAAAAAATAATCAAGCATCAAAAATTTGTATTATCAGTTTGTCACTTAACAATTAAAAAAATAATTTTAATTTCTATTAACTTTTATCTGCACATTATTTAGCACTGTTTTTTCAATTTAGCATGCATTTTCTCCATGTCGAAGTACAATACGATTGAACTATATACAATATTATCAAAAAAAGTGATTCGTTACACTCAAGTACGTGTAGCTAATCATTTAAGTAAAAAATCGACTTCAAAAATAGCTCCCATTCTATTGATCAGCCAGCCAGAAAATTCAATAATTTTTTAATATGAAAACCTGCATATAACATGTTCTTTAAACTACATATAACATATATTCGTTTTCACGATTTTTTTCGGAAGAAAAAACTTTCGGGTAGCGATAGCCTAAGAATGCTTTTTTTTCAATTTTCTTTTACAATAATCGATGGTATTAAATGCTAGTCAAAATTTTTCAAAAACGTACTTCCTAAATACTAATAAAAAATTTCTTGGCGTGTCTCTTTTTACTTTCAGATGTAAGAAAATATAGAGAAAGTTTCCTTCATATCTTCCAGATGTTGCTTTATCTCCCCATTTGAGGCCTTCTGAAAAATTCGAAAAGTCTCTGACTATGACAAAGAAAACTCCAAAAAACGATGAATCTAGCTGAGCAAAATTCTTGATACTTCGTATATGAACTTTAAATAAGTTTGTAGATTTCAGCCAAATTTTGGGAAAACTATGCAATGGAAGTCTCTCTGTTTGGTTGTCCAAGTGTAAGTTAACATAAAATGAACTACACGAAGACAACTATGTGGATAAAATTTGATACAGAGATTAAATATAGAGTTAAATACAAAGAGATTAAATACAAAGTTTGAATTGAATCCAATGAAAATTTGAATGCTTGTTGGCCTGTGTTTTCAGAAACATGCAAATACATTGATTGACTCAAAAAACCGATGATTCAAATCAATCGGTTAGGGAAAAAGCATTTTCGCACATTCTAAAATACTATTTCGTTTTAAGATATTTTTAACTGCATATCTGTAATACCTCACCCAAAAGTTCGCCAAAGATCATATTAAAGTAAAATACTAAATTTGCATTAAGGGTTAATATTTTTTAAATATTGTAAGTCAATGCCATATGCAAGACAGTAGGTGATAAAATTTTAGGGAGGTCACTTTTGGGCTGTTAAATTTCAAATATAAACTTAAATCAAAATTAAATATAATAATGGTATTTTTTAATTTTTACTTATACTTTTGTCTCTTAAATTGCATTTACACATTAACAATACTGTCACGTAGAGGAAATTAGAGTAGGTAAAACCTGTGTTAACTAAAGTCAAAGATGAGATTCTTTAATCTCAACCTGAGACATTATTCAAAGAACTAAACCTTATATCCTTTTTTATCCATAAAACGAAATAATTCTTCTAGATTTAGAAAGATACAGAAATCATGTAAGAATTCAAGAACGAACGAGAAATAACAGAAAGTACATCAATGACAAAACTATTTTTTAGGCAGCTTGCCTGCATACGAACATTCGAATTGTCACTTTCAGTTCATATATTCTACCACTGATCCATTCAGTATGCATAGTTAAAATAAGTTTGCTTTAATATCGTTTTTTCACTGAATTTGTTTCATTGTATATATTCGTACTGTTCAAGAATATTAAATCAATTTGCAATAAAAGCTATTTTAGGACGTTAAGTTTTGCAAGGAGTTCCGAAGTAAAGCTATGCTATAACGGGACTACATAATAGTTGTCAGTTTTTACTGTATTTACTTTTCTTTTTCTTTTAAAATCTCGCTGAAGGTTTTACTTACTGATGATTGGATCGCTTTAAGAATTATATTAAGAGAAACTTCCCTTTATTTGTAACCATATTCTTCTAAATTAAGAAATGTTCAAAGCGGAAAAATTATCACGAAGTTTTCAGTCAAATTACTTTATTGAATTCTAGAAATACTCACCTGTTTTTTTAATAAATTTCTTTTCTTATGATGAAGAAAGTGAATCTTGAACTTTTCTTATAAAAATCAAATCCTTATTCTAGACAGACAATCGAAAATCAATAATAACCCCCGCCTACGCAATATTCCAGTGTTTAAACTACTAAAATTCTACCCCTGGGACCTGTTCTGTTTATTAGAATTTAATACCGCGTTCTGATAACGATTTCGTGGAAGGACCTCAAAATTACTTTAATAGATTTCGGTTAAAGCTTTCAAAATTAATGACTAATCTTCCCCAACTTGAAAGTTTGTATTAAGTCTTCAAAACTGAATTTTTAGGATTTTGTTAAGATTAATTCTGGAACACTTCGTCACATTTGCTTCTTGGCGTGTAGATGGGTTTTGTTAAGAATTAATTAAATCTGATAACGAATTACCAGTGTCTTCCCATTTTTATTTGCTTGGTGAATATTTTGAGATGAAATTATTGATTTTTCAAGTGTCTGAATTAAAGTAAAATTAGTGAAAAATAGCAAAAATTTGGTGTGTACTAAATTTTCAATAATCTTATAAACTTGAAATTCCCACATAGCAATCATTATCGTGTATACATGATTTTATCGTATTGGATATAAGGTTTATGTTATCGAAAGATTTTTAGGTTTTAATACTTAGACTGTAATAATATGCTATTATCAATAAACTATTAATAATATAGATTAGTGTAAGCTATTAATACTGATAATAACTTAATATTTATTAGTGATAGCTACAAAAACTGAATAATAATAGATATTATTAGTATTTCAATGTTATGAATTAATAGTTAATAGCCAATTTTAATAATTGGCTATTAACTATTAAGTCATAACATTGAATCTACTGACGTTTTCCATTGGAAAGTCCACGTTTAGCCACTAGTGGTAGATTTAGAGTTCTGAGTCAAGACCAGCATTTCATTGACGTTTTAATGCTGTAACCTGTTTTTGCAAAAAATGAAAAATTTTCAACTATTCAAATGGATTATTTTTTATCCATGACATTTTTATTAACAGTCTAAATAATCTATTTTCAGGTTACAAAATGTTGAAGAATGAGACCAAATAACCAAAGTAAATTGTCTTATTTTAAATATAACTTCTAACGAAGTTTTTAAATATCTAAATACTTCGTTATTTAAATTAAATACAATATTTTATGAGCATTTCTCTTTCAAAAGACTTCAAATTAAAAAATCCAAATTTTGAACTATAAACTATAGTTACATTTTCTCAACCGTTTCGTCCACACAATTAAAAAAATAAATTGAAGCAATCAAGTTTGGTAAATTACAACTTATGAAAATAAAAGAAAACCTAATATAAAATTGTTCACATACAGTAAACCTAGAGAATTCTGACTGCTTGCCTATATGTATAAAGTGACGAAATAAATTTTCAAAATCTACGCAGTTATTCAGGTTAGAGGTTTTATAAAAGCTTTATTTCATGATGATTTTCGAACATGAAGAGAGGTTAGGGATAAGTAATTATTTTAAATATATATAAACAGAAGTAGCATTAAACATTAAGTAATTATTTCGATAAACCTTTAAATTGAAGTAGTTTTGTTTTCAACTTGATGGGCCAAAACAGACATTAAAAAAAAATCCTTTTATTATTTAACTGGTGTATTTAACTCTTTATTATATATTTTGTATATTTAGTATACTTTAGTATATTTTGTATATTCATATACTCTTTTCAATCTTTTTTTTAGAGAAGATTGAAAAAAAATATATCGATTTCAGAAATTTTTCTTGAAAATAAAGCACGTATTTTAACTTTAGTGTAATAGAGCCTTAAATATGAAAAGTAAAAGATAAAAAAGAGAGATATTTTTCAAATTCCTTTTAAAAAGCTCCGAAAAGGATTATTTAGTGATTGCGAACTCTTATTGAAAGAGAAAGATTATTGTAATTTCGAATCGTTTCATTCAAAAAGGAAATTCAAATATATGCGCTGTTAGCATAGAAAGATTTTAAAATTATGGAATGGAGTTTGAATTCTTTGTTGAGCAAATATAGATTCATTACATGAACCGAATCCTCTTTATTTGTTCATCATTGAAGAAGAAATATTTCCCTCGTGAAATTCAATATAGAATAATTACACTTATAAATTCCCATCTTGATTCTATTCTTGCTTTTAAATGACTGAGAGTTTTGCAAGGAAAGGGAAATGGTGCGTAGAATGGGAGAAGAATATGTGAACTACATTTCTAAACTTGGATACGATTTCTTAGTAGATTTGATAAAAGGAGAAGCAGGTGGAAAGAGAATAGAATTTTACTTCAAGATAAGAATTCATTTAGAGTTGGTAATCTATACTAATGTATAAATGTGAAAGTTTGGATGCTTGTTACTACATCACGCCAAGAAAGACTAAACAGAATTGGATAAAATTTGGCACGGAGATGGATTATAGTCAGGAATAGACCATAGACTAATTTTTATTCAGTTTCATTTTTTATTCATTAAAAACTAACTTTCGCTCCAAAAAGTTGAGGCCGAATCCCGCCAAAGATAAGTCCAGATTTTTTTCGCAACATTGTTAAGGTTAGGCTTAGAAGAATTTCGTCCGATTATTTCAAACGATTCTATTAATTTTCTTTGTGTTTGATGTATTTAAAATCAACTGCTATTAATTAATCAATCTTTTGGAATCAATCTGAAGTACTTTTAAATTAAAAGAGGTATAAAGAAAATAAAAAAAAATCTAATCTCCGTTTCGTTACTCCAACTGGCATAAAAAAGTCAGACATTTGCGTTACGCCAACTGTCTTTGAAAGTTCGAGTGTGATTGTTGACAGCTGTGTTTTCATTTAAATTAAAATTTTAACAATTATGTCTATAATACTGTTGTAGCTATCTCATTCTCGATCAATAAATAAAATGGATTTGACCTGAATTTAAAGAAATACGGACTTGATTTGCTGTTCTGTTTTATTTTCGGTATTCAATGTAAATAAATTATTTTTCCATTTATTGTGTGTTTTTATTATTAAACTGTATTTATGTTATAAATTTTTCGTATATGTTTCTACTTTTAAATGTATCGTTTTTAATTTAGGTTTAATTTTTTATATTTTTTGATAGTTTTTCGTATATATACAACAAAATTTCCACGCGCACAGAGTCGTGGGTAAAAGCTAGTAAATAAATAAGAATAAAAATAACTGTCAATTTACGTTTTTCTTAGTTTATGAGAGAAATTTTTATTATTGAACATTGTAAACGCTTTCAAAACTCGTAATATAAGTATCGCAATCGTAATTAAATTTGTTTTTCCATAAAAATATGAGGCATAGTATAAAAATACTTTATTTTCTACCTGTTGTTGGTAGGATTTCGAAAAAGAAAATAATTTTAAGAGTAATTCAGTTTTTTTCCTCGTACTTTAAGGTATCCGACTACGTTAAAACACTGATATTCGAACACATTGGCCGGTTTTTAAAAAAAGTGTTATTTCTTATCATTCAGACTTTTCTCTTTCCAAAACAGTTTGTTTTTTCGTAGAAAAGGAAGGTCTAACCTATTATCCAGAGGAATTTTAAGCAAAATATATTTTTCAGTTAAAATTTGTCTTTCACTTCAATTTTAATTTTCATAAAAATTATCCACCATTAACATGATATCCCAAAAGATAATAGAGATATTTACACAAAGGATTCACTGTGTGTTTTAAATAATATGGGCAATGAAATGAACCAAAAGTTTTATTGTTTTTGAAATACTTTTTTAGTTATAGGTGTTTTTAAAGAAATAAAGTTGCGAATATATGGAAAAAATGCATATACACGTATATTTTTACCCGTCACTTCTTTCCATCTCAAAATGTTTTTTAGATTTTGGTTCGTTTCATTCATCATTATATTCTATAACATGTATGCAAAGAAAAATAAGATTGTTGCATTACCATTTTGTGCAGAATGTTAACCGTTTTGGTTAAATTTCCTTAAAATTTACCACAAATTTTCCTATTTCTCAAAATATATTATATTCTCAAATAATATTTTGTATTTATAGTGTTTATAATTGAACGATATATCAAAAACCAAAAATAGTTTTTAAAAAATTCCAATTTTTCAATATTTTTCCTTCGAACGTAGTCAGTTACCTTAAGCTATGTATAAACGAAAAATGTATATTTATGAAACATAATTCAGCTTGTATATTTAATTAGACTGTGGCCACAGATTTTTAAATATTAAAACTCATCATACAATTTTTAAAAATAGAATTAAAATAGATATACTGATAGCCTGTTAGGTTTGTCTTTTAAAAAGTTCATAATTGCATCATTTTAAATCTTTGATAAAAAATATGGATGAATATATGCGTGCATGTGTCTGTCTGTGTTTGAAAATGAATATTATAGGCTTTCAATAGTACTCGGTACACAGAATTTTTTAAAACAATTTCCAACAATTTTTTAAAATATTTCTATAGATAGACGTTAAATATATAGAAACAAATATCTAAAATAAGTTTCATATTCAAAAGTTAAACATTTCAATTTTTTTGAAAATATGAGCCCTTTTTTGAAAATGCTTCTTCGCTTACAATGGTCAAGATTTTTTTCCCAAAGGACCTCGTAATGTATTGAACGGTTACAAATTTAAAATTTCAATATTTTTGTAAATATTGTCATTATTTTTTAAAAAAATGCTTCTTCTTGTCCAATGTTAAACATTTTTTTTCAAAAGGGAAAAAAATGGGAAAAAATATTGTATGTATTTAAAAATATTTAAATTATGTATCTCATAATAAATTTAAGATGATTATAATAACCAGTGAGAAATTCAATAAAAAAAAAAAAAGTGAAAACAGTATATCTTTAAAGAAACTAAGATATAACAATTACAGTATTGAACAATTATTTTCTATTTTATTCCAAGGAAAAAATCGCTCGATATGAGCACTTGCACATGAATGTGTTTGAAGTAAACACTGGAAGTAGGCGTGTCGTACGGTATCTTAGTACTCAAAATAATTTCATATCTGACTAAATACTGATTTCTGATTAATAAGTAAAAGATTCAAGGATCACTTTTCATTCAAAATTGGAAAATAGATATATGCGTGGATTTTCTGATATTCTAAAGGCACCTAATACCCAGTACACAATATTTATTTTATTACCTACATAGAACAAATGTATTTAAAAGGATGCAAAAATGTGGCAAATAGCTATTGTAATATAAAATTAACTCTATAAACCAACTATAAATTCTTATTCGAATTATTAGCCCAAACTTCCGTATGTTAAAAGTTCCAGTTAAATTCAGTCACTGTAAAAAATTGATTAAATTCATATTAAGAATTTACTGTTAGAATTAATTATTTACTTACTGTTATTAAATTGATAATTGATACTATCAATTTAATATTATTCAATAATAATATTATATTGATATTGTTGAATTGATACTATTTGTTGGAGTTACCAATAACGTATATAAAATAAACTCCATATAAAATTTCAAACCATATTTCTGTAAATTTTGACATTAACATTTAAAAATAGTAATACGATAAACCTTCTATTCTTTTCTTTTGCATATAAATTCTGTGAAAGGGATTCAATTCTTGGAAGTCATATTTCAAAGAATTCCAGAATTGACTCATAAGCGATGGAACGACGTGTTGTCAAAATTCTTCCAAACATTTTGGCAAGTTCAAGTGTTTTCGTACTATGTGTCGTATTATGTAACAGACTTGCTGTCACCTCAGTGAATTTATGGAAAGTGAAAAATCGCTGGTTCAACAAGGTTTAGAATTTCATCGTTAAAGGATAATAAATTTTCGTCTTTCGTAACATATCTGTGTTCACCGAAACTTCAAATTACGAAGTCTGTGAGCTTAAAATGCTAAATTATTAAATGCCTTTAAAGAGACAAATTTTATTTTGGAATTTTGCTTAGAATGCATTAGGTTTTAGTAAACCTATTTCCGCTTTTAATATTAGTTTTCGCTTGTGCAATCCTTTCATTTATACAACGTGATAATGCTTATGTAACAAATATTTAAATTCCGATCTTTAACTATTATGGTTAATGACTTAAACACTATTATGGATAATTAAATCGAAACTGAGAGGCATTTTGCGATCATCAGAATATGATGGCGATTAAAATTTTTTTCGAAATTGACTACGTTTTTCTCACGAAATTAGAATTTTTATACATTTATTCTTTATTCTTAATTTTCTCTTAATTCTGTCACTCAAAATATTGTTATAAAATCATAATTTTTGTACTTTTAATAAGATATTTACATTTTTTAAGATATTTTAAGAGGCTAATGTTATGAAATCACAATTTTTAAACTTTATCCTTTTTCTAAAAATTTTGAAATTTCATCAAGAAATTCTCAGTTAGTCTAGAAATTTATTCTTTGTGCTTATTAATACTAATAAATTTCTTCACATAATTAATCAATCACGTAATATGATAGCTGTTAGCCAGAGCTTCAAAACTTTGAGAATGTTGAAATCTCAATATAAATACAAATCGATGTGTCTATGTAAATATATATTTAAATATTTGCTTTATATTTTTTAAGGGACTTAGCCGATTTCAATCACACTTTGCTTGTTTTTTTTAGGACAAAAAATACTATGTGAAAGTGAAATTATTTACTTATTTAAAATTATGTACTTATTCAAATAATTATAAATTACGGACATTTAGCCCATTTACCTCTAAATTATTTTAATGTTATTTAAATGTCATAATCAAATATAAAATTCAAAATATTTTCACTCCTTTATGATATCAAATTACTTTAGGTATAATATTAATTTCGATTTTAATAATTATTTTAAAATTTAAGGTAGAGAAACAATAAGATTATGACCTACATTGCCACAATTTTCTGAAATTTGTTTCATTTTGTATGGATTCTTTATATTTATTTAAGATGTTTATTTTAAATTGCTTAAAAGAAGCAACAAAAAAAAAAAACGTATATCATCAGAAATTAATAAAAATTCGAAATTAGTTAATTAAGAAATTAATATGTAAAAAGTTAACTGTCGGCATCCTTTTATGCATCGATGAACTGGACGTATACATAAGAAAGGGAGTAAAAGATGGAATAGGTTTGTTAATAGATTTGCTTATAATTTTGGTTAATAGATTTGCTCAATATAAGAATATACAAAATGGGACATTTCTCATTCAACGTTCCGTTTTTTTTCCAACGAAAGAAAAGATTGATTTAAGGTATTCGACAACGTTAAAAAAACTGGTTATTGACCACACAGGTGAATTTTTTTTATTGTTATTTTTTGTAGTTCAGACATTCCTCTTTCCAAAACAGTTTGTCTTTTCTAGGAAAAGAAAGGCTTCACCTATCATCCAGGGTCACATTTTTTTCAACAAAAATCTGTCTTTAACTTCAATTTTCCCAAAAATTTATTTTTCATAAAAATTCTCCACCGTTCAAATGATATCTCAAAAACTAAAAAAGGTATTCACATAAAACTCTCAGCGTGTGTTTTAAAGAATATGGGCAAAGAAATGAACGAAAAGTTTTATTGTTGGCGAAACACTTTTTCATTTACAAGTGTTTTTAGAAAAGTTGATTTGTAAATTTATGGAAAAAATTCATACATATGTATATTTGCACCTATAACTTTTTTGCATCTCAAAAATTTTGTTAGCTTTTGGTTCATTTTATTCATCATTACATTCCATAACTTGTGTACAAAGAAAAATGGGATTACTACATTACCATTTTGTGTAGAGTGTAAACCGTTTTGTTGAAATGTCATTAAAATTTACTACACATTTTCTTTTTTCTCCAAATATATGATTTTATTTGAAATTTATATTTTCTAATATGTTTGTTGTATTTATTGTATTTTGTATAATAATTGACAATATATCTAGCAGCCATAGTTTAAAAAATTTTTTAAAAATACAATTTTTCAAAAAAATTCCTTTGAACGTAGTCGGAGACCTTAAATGAATCCGTTAAAAAACAAAGATCATTGGGAAGTGATGAAAGGACTACTAAACTAAACTAAATGAAGAATACTGCAGCAAAGCTGAAACAAACAATTT
>JAPMOQ010015958.1:263023-311969 GCA_026543055.1 Argiope trifasciata | reverse complement strand
TTGTAAGTTTGGACTCATGTATTCAAATTTATTTCTTCGATTTTATTTGCGTTGATACTTTATCATATTCGAAACATTGTGGCAAAACTCTAAAACCGTCAAAGGGAATGGTAGAACAATTCTATTCCTAATACAATCAATGCAGTAAGCTACACAAAAGAATGACATTATTCCATTTGTTCTACTCAGGCCACATATAAATCACTCTTTTTTTGAAGGTTTGTTATGAGTTTCACATCATTTCTCTATAAATAAACTCTCTTACGAATCTATCAAACATTTCGCCGTCATCATAACATTCAAAAGGATATAACGATGAATTATTTCTTTCTAGAACACAGGAGACAGTCTCTATAACAAAGACATTAATCTCTCGACAACATCCCCTTTTTTACTATTGTCTGGCAGAACAAACCTTTAATAGTATTTATTTGAATGATTCTGAAATTAAAATTGGGGATGAGAACCAACAGGAGTGGTCCCCTCAAAGCTTTCTCTCATATTCTTTAATAATGATGAATTTTATTTTGTATGCGTTTTTTTACTGCTAATAGAAACCGAAATTGATTTAGAATTGCATTCACAAAATCACATACCAAGTTTGTTGCACTTTAATCACTAAGCTTTTGCATTTACATGCAATTAAACCGATAGAGAGGGAAGATCAACCTTGTTGGATTTGGCCCAGACTTTAAAAGATATCTACTTCATTGGTATTAAAAGTGTGTGCCTTTCGTTTTATAGTTACTGTGTTAATTTATATTCGAACTAAATTGATTTTGCACGAAATTTGATTTAAATCTATAAATTCAGTGTAGGGATTCTCTAATTCAATTTGCTTTTGAGTTAACTTTATCACACATAGACGGATTTAATGCCAAAATGTGTTTCTCAAACTCAGTGAAGTCTCACATATGGAAATTCGTAAAAAATATCTATTCGCAAAAATTGATGATTACGATTGCTTCTCTACACTTCGTATACGAGAAAGTAAAAAGAGTCGTAAGCTGACGTTACTTAATGATATTCAAATTAAGTAAAAAAAATTCTCAAACTATATCTTTCAGAAGTATTTATATTGTTTTAATGGATACTATTATATGTGCTTTCATAACTGCCTTGTCAATTTATATTAATATTTTTACTATTCAACAGCGTTGTTTACAACATATATTTTCAGTAGTTAGCATTCGGCAAACAGCTGGTTTTGTCATTTTATTTCTCATAATTATTCATTTATATTCTAGTACATTCCACAACCACTATGTACTTAACCTCACTAATGTCACGTCTACTTACCGATTCGTTTTCTGTATTCAGTTGTTTATTTTCAGCATAATTGTGTTATTTTTTGTGAACACCGATTTCCTAATAGAAATTAGAATTCCTTGAAATGTTCCTTTCCTAATTACATAGAAATAAAGAAAGAACAAAGCAAGAATTAATGCATGAATTTATATCTTTATCAATTTAGCCATTTTTTAATCTTAAATTATCTAATATTACTTAATTCTTTATTTTTCTCTAATTTTCGAAACCAAATCATACTTTTTTTACTCATTTATCTCTAAAGCAGACTCTTAAAATATCGTAGTCTGTCATGATCCGAGCAAAGGGATAAAGATATCTAATGCATATTCTTTCAAAGCAGTTTATAGTTCTCTTTCTTAATTTGACAGAATAGAAGAAATCCCCAACAGAACCGGGTCCGCAGAGACCTGTTGATAATGTCCCGGTTTCGGAACAAGAGGTCTTCATGTTCGAGATCCGATTCCACCGAAAGTCCGCGGTGTAATCTGGTCCGGTGCATGTTAAATCTGAAGAGGCTAAAGATCCTCTCGCTGTTGTAATGTGACACGTTTGGAGCGGGGGTGCCAGCTCAGGAGCTATCCTCATTATCTGACCCCAGTTCAAAATTACGAAGTCCTTCCTGATGTAGCCATAGTATTACTTTAAAAACTGGAGACTAATTTAACTATATAAAATCCCATTAAAATCTCTTGTTGAAATCTGGAAGAGAAAAACTTCAAACACTTTGTTTTTGTGTCTTACAGTTACTGCTTATTACAGTTGATGTAAATTACAGTAACTGCTTATTTACATAGCATGACATTTCGTGGAAAAGAATGTATTCCAGTTTATTTTTTACTTTTCAGTTATCAATCAGGAAAATTATGTTACATGTATAGAACTTATAATATTCAAAATTAGATATTCAAATTAATCATAAATCTATGAGCATCACAATGAAAATATGTTTATTTATGTTAAATGAGTTTAAGAACTCCCCAGAAATTTTTTATTCATATATTATTGTCAGATTTCACTTCCAAATAAACAATAATTTGTTTTGCAACAAATTTTCTTCCTTTCCAAATACTTAATTGTTGTTTGGGACTATCAGAACTTTTCAAACTATAATCACTAATTCATATCAAATTAAATGAACAAGAGCCAAAATGCCTGTATCAACTTATTTAATAACTTAATGGGTAAAGCCGTTAATCTATGGCTATCAGATCTGTATTTTTTGTTTATGCTAATATACTTCTCAGAAAACTTTATGTTTTATCTATTTAGCTTTGTAGTTGATTAAATTGTGTAGTATCTGTTTATGTTCAAAAGATACCACGACCTTTAAAAATATTCAAGCACTACTTGAGAGTCTGGATTCATTACAGCTTTTCCTCGGATCATTTTCTTCAAACCACTCTTTTATGTCAATCGATTTTATTGTAAACAATGACTATTTCAATCGAAGAACTTTATAATACATATCATCAATATAAAGGTAGATCAAATATATTTACAACTTACTTACATTTCCTAAACCTGGCTAAAAATCAATTAAAAAAAGGCATTTAGATAATTCTTAATCTTATTATTTATATTCATTTACAAACGCTGAAATGAAGTCCCTGAAATAAGAAAAATAGTATTTTGGGTTTAAATAATGATATTTAATATTAAAATGATAAATTTAGTCACAATATCAAGTTTTTTAAAACAGATTTTCCATTTTTAAACTTTTTGATATACTAACTACTTTTTCCGATCAACTAATTCTCAGAGTATATTAATTGTGTTTAGTTTCAGTTAAATTTTTTCGACTCAGTTTCATGTTCGTGTTTCGGTCAGCAAACTATTTTTGATCATTAATTTATTATAGATGTTAAAAGCTGTTTAATTTAAGGATCTTACATGTGTTTTTTATACGTGAACTTTCCTAATGGATACAAATAGCTTGATATAATGCGATTGAAAACGTAATTATTCAGTGCATTTGTGCACTAACTTTCGTAGTATGGACAAAAATTGGTAGGGAATTTTAAAAAAATTTAGCTTTGCTTAGCTCCTAAGAAAAATTTATTACAGGCCAAAATGTTTAAAATTTTTTACTAAAAACATGCTCCATATTGAAATTCATAAATCCACTCAACTTGAAAAAAAAAACCAAATCTTTATTTTTTGACAGCAAGACGGTATAAATATCATGGAATATCAGCAGCAATAATCCAAATGAATTGAGTATTCAACAACGAAATATATTGTAATTAAAAAGACTAAAATATTTTATCAGTATCAAAGCAGACAGAAAAAAAAATATGGCAAAAATTGATAGCACCAGAAAGTTAACTCTTTAACATCCAAGCACTTTCCAAGCGGCACTCTCTTTAACATCCAGACTTTCTCGGCGTGTCTCTGAAAGATATGGACATTTTCAAGTTGAGGGTCAGTTACTTCCTGGGACCGCAGTAATAAATCTGTCATCGCTCTATTTTGAATAATTGCCTTGCGGCTTTCCGACTTCGAGTTGCCTTTTCTACCAGTCGAAGCGTTTGATTTTAATGTATTGATACTTTTTAGAGAGGAGCATTTCGTTCATCGACTTTTTGGGATATTTTTTCATCACCAAATATTTGATATTTTTTTATAATTTAAAATATAGTTTTTAAAAAAAATTATAGTAGATTTCCAAACTTTTTAAATAAAAACTGCCATTAATATCATTTTCAAAAAATTTTTCCGTCTGATATGCGATGTACTTTTAGAACATTAATTTGTTTTTTGGTGACATAGTAGTCATATATTAGAATGTGATATATGACATGCCTAGTGTATATATAAATGCAATTAAGATATTTTTTATCTGAGTATTTCATTATTATCAGTATTATTTTTTATCAGTATTTCATTTTTTAAAAATAAACTGTTATTCTAGTTTAATTTTTGAATATAAAAAATTATTTTCGATTTTTGATTGTAATGCAAAGAGATTTGTTAGACTTTTAATCAAAGTGTTAAGGGTGTTTTCCTATTTTGTTTCCAAAACCTTTCACATTTTTGTTTTTACTTAAATCATAGAAAAATAGTGTGAGATAAATGTACATTAAAAAATATTTTGCAACTGATTTTTGATAGTTTTTTGAAATTTGTTAAACCAAGAGACTATATTATATCAAACATTATATATATATCATCTGTCAAAGCTATTCGATAAATGAGATTACATGTTTTTAAAACTTCATTTAATACTGACCAACAAAAAAACTTCAAAAAAAAAAATTACGCAGCGAAATATACTTCTCAAATACATTACTTCAGTTTTCAGCCTAAACATTTTACTTCAATTCATCATAAATATTAATTTTTAGTACAAACCAATATGCTAAATTTTCGAGCAGAATTTTTGACTAAAAATTTTTCTTATAGTATTGTAAGACAAGATCTTATAGTATTGTAAGACAAATGGAATAAAATGAATTTTTGAACAAGAGTTCCATATTAAGTTCCCCCAAATTTACGCATAAGTGAATCACGCTTAAATTTTTAGTAAATCACTTTTCAATCATTGAAACAAAAGATGGGGCTAATATCTACAAAATGAAAAATTCTTATTTTTCATATGATCCTTATTAAAATTTTAAAATGTTATTAAAAAATCATTTATCAATCGTAGATAATACGCCTTAGGTTACTGCTTAATTTTTTTGCACATCAAAATAATTCAAAAAACAGACTTAATGACTTTAAAATTTTATTTAAAAAAATAAAAAATAATAAATAATAATAATTTGAGAAAATGTTTCAAGGAATCGGATAAATTTAATTTTTTGGCCAATCATAATCTTTTCTTCATTTATCAGTGTCATTTTCATCAGTAAAATTCTTTTGGTTTCTTTATAAGTGAATTAAAATTCATACCATAACGAAGAAATAATAAGCGTTTAAACAAAACAAAAATTACTCTGAGAATAAAAATGATTATATGTGAAATTAAGAGTAGAATTTACAACTGAAGAAAAATTTTCAGAATGGCATTTGTGCAAGCAACACTCCATTTATACAACTTATCACACTCTATGAAGGAGAGAAAAAGGAAATCTCCCAATCTTTCGGGAGCCTTTAATGGTATTTCAAAGTCGTAGTTTTACTCAGTATCCAAAATTCCGAACGTCTTTTGATGATAGAATAATATGCTAGAAATATATCACAACTTCATTCCACAGTAACAAGTGTCACTACCCATTTTGTGAGAAAATTGCTATATGAATAGACCGCAGAGTCAATGCAATAGTTTATCTTTATATCCTAATATTTGTCTTAATATTGACAATTTTCTTTCTTTTCAAACAAAGTGCAAAAAATTAATAAAATTAATGAATTGACTTAACTATATGAAATTGGTAAAATTGTAAATTTGGCGCAAAATTACATTCTAGTCACTGATTTTGTAACTGCAGTGTAATTTTAGGCCAGATCTTGAATTTAATTACTAAATTTCACTAGAGACTAAAATTCACCAAAGTTTTGCCTGATATTTAAGTATTAACCTCACCCTAACCGCAATTCCTAAAACACGGCCAAAGATCGGGCTATAAAAATTGGTTAACAGATATAAATATGCTAAAAAGATCATGGTAACCTTTAAAAATGGGAAACAAGCAAAAGGCATGATTAATATAAATAAAATGATATAAAAATTGCCATAATTAGGTTAAATACCTTAATAATTTATAGATAAATACATGGGAATAATGCATTAATTTTCAGTACATTTTCAAATTCCAAAGAGAAATTCCAAAAAGAAAGAGATAACAAATTAACAGAAACCATAAAAGAGGAGACAAAATGTTATAACAATTCACTTACAAAATTACAAAATACTTCCTAACTACTCGTTTAAAATAAATAGCTTTATTATTAGTAGTATTGTTTTGATTGGCTTGAAAAATTGTCTGCTTAAAAATCAGTTTTGCTCAATTTAACTTTTGCTCAAATCCTTTAGTTAGTACTAAACTGTCCATTAAACGTTGGTACAGAGATATATTGAAAGCTTAAAAATGTCATTACATTTATATTCTTGATGAAACCATTGCATTATGTATTCCGCTTGTGTAATATTTCGTTATACTTCAAATTTTCTTTCTTTGGTCTGGTCTTTTAGGACCATTTCCTGAGTTGCTTGTAGATGTGTTAAAAGTGCAGGAAATACTGTCATTATTATAGAAGGGATTCATTTTTTAACAGTCCAGAAATGAATTTCTTATAAATGGTGTTTTGACATCTATGTACTTAAAGTCATCATTTATTAATGACTTCGTATAATATTTTTCCAGGAATTATTGGAAAAAGCCTAATACACGTTTTGTTAAACATTGGTTTGTACTCAGTCTATTAATCTTTGTTAGGTTCCTTCCTAAATATTTTCCAAAATTCAGCATTATATGTTGCAAGATGAAAGATAATTGATTTTTTTCCTGTTCCAGTTTTGGCGATAACCAGATATTTTTACTGAATTCACGATTTTTATTCTCTCGTATAGAATTATAGAAATAGAATTTTAATCACCAAAATATGCATTGAGCAAGACGGACAAAATTTGGTACATCAACTTACTGCCAAATTTTCAGATTTTTGGAAATTTTGGACGAAATCATTTCGCAACGCATTTTTTTTTCATCTTGCAATATTGCAGCATAAAGAATGTTTACCACGAGCTCAGTGGCCGAATGGTCAAAACACGTGATACAAATCCAGAATTTGCGGGTTCGATGCTCCCTATGGCTGTTGTATCCAAAGCATGAAACTTTAGTTTGTTTCCTCAGTTATTGTTTCCTTATGTTCTCTAACATTCTAGTCTTTTCTTTGTTATCCAAATTAATTGTTTCTCGAATATTCTGTTCTTGTATAAAAGCTGATACCCACTTGAAGTGGGCTAATTCTCGACCTTGTAAAGCTACTTGCTTTTAATGTGCTTGTTTGTTAGTTAAAAGCTGACGGTGTATTTATTTGAATCTTCGTGACAATATGTATGTCTGTCAGGATGTTCCTGTACAAATGACTTCTAAAACACGCAAAAAGCTAGATAGACAGATTACAGTGCATATGTAGACTTCTAAAGTACACCTTATCAAATGTTGATCCAAATCTATCATATTATTTAGCATCAAATGAGCACTCCTTGCAAAATTACAAGTTTAAAACGTCGGTGGAAATAAGCAACAAGCCATAAAATAAACATAAATTAGTTTGGCAATTTTAATAATTCACATTTATTGTATCGTATAGTATAATGTTAAACAATATTTAAAATAGCTTATAAATATTGTCGGATTGTAAATTATATAACTAAGTATCGAATAATTTTGAATAATTTCATTCTATATATTTAATACAATTTTTTATAGATTATGTCCTTTTTGAATTATAATTTTATTTCAAATTCATCATCGGATAAAACCTTCATTTGAATTCCTCTACTTTCTAATGTATTAAAAAATGTCCTAAAATTGTTGAAAAAGTTTAATCTTTAAAAATATAAAAAATGTTAAATAAAACGGGAAAATTCCAAAATTAGATTACAAATTTCTCTTTTTCTTTTAAATTTTGTAATTTTCACCTAAAATAATATTTCACTGATAAAAAGTACTATATCATTCAAGGAAAAAAATGTAGAAGGAATCCCAAAAATTTATCCTCACATGGCACGTGCAACTTATCTCAAACGAACACCAATCAGAATTGGTAATGCGGTGAGCTGATACGTCCCTCCGCGGATCACATTTAACTAATGATTTTACTTGGATGCGAGAAGTAGAAGTTAAATAGTTCATCAACCAAACGACATTTGGATGCAAGATATTTTGCTAAAATGGCGTTGGAAAAAATTCCTAATCAAAGCTCATTGGTATGGATACTCTAAAATTCAAACAGAAACTTTCTAGTGAAAGTTTCAACATATGCATAATAAGTTGATTTATCGTATTAAGAGTTGCAGAAATACTCTCTTTAACATCTTCCCGTTACAAATTTGTTTGAAAAAACAGCAAAAAAATTATCACATTTTTTTAAATTTTATCTTTTAACAAAAGGAAACGAAACTAAATATGTAGATTTTAAGTCGAATTTTTAATTTTTATGGGTAAAAAAGCACTTAGTTTTAATATTACTATCCCGCGTTACCTCAGGTGAATGAAAAAAAAAGTTAAATATTAGTCTTTGTATGGTACTTTTTGAAACAAAGGACAACACAAAGTGATACTTGACAACATGTACACTGTTATATGTTCTCTTTTCTTGCTAGTTTACCTCCGGAATCTCTTTTACTGCAGCACAGAGTATACTGTATCGTTGGATTTTTTTCTGCAGCAAGAATCGCTATCTTGCATCATGGCCATTATTTTACTTTTTCTCAAAGCAACTATTCTTTTTTTATACATTACTAGCTACTAAAAAAAGAGCTTATATTACTAGCTTACCCGGAGCGTTACTGCTACCGAAAAAATAATATTTAGTGAAATAATAAATAATTTTGCAATGTTTTATCGAAATAGGAGGAACGGTACGACAGTATATAAAAAAGGAACAAACAAATATTCAATTTTATATATTAGATTTATGTATTCTTTTATATTTGTAAAACTTGGTGTTCTTTCAGAATGGTGATAAAAGAAACTATTTATTGTATCTCTTGACTCGTTTAATATTCGTTCAGAATTCTCAAATTTAAAGTTAACAGTCAACGGATTTGCAAACTTTCAATGAATTTTGACATATTCAATGAGTAATATAAACAAAATGATTATAATTAATTAACTGTTAATGTCAGCCTGTCTCTTTTTGGTTCATTAACACGGTTTCAAAGCTCGATTTTCATATATAAATAATTTTTTAGATGAATCCCCTAAAACTGTTTTAATAAAGAATGTGCCCTTTTTTAACCAAATGAAGGATGTTTAAGAGCAAGATGAAATATTTTAGTAAAAAAAACCAATGAAATAATTAACTTATTTAAATTTAAAGTAACAGCTCTGGCGTGTTTATTGAACAACCAACACATTCTCAAAGTTTAATACTTTTAATTCTGAACATATTCTTTTCCTAGAAAAAAATAATCTTTTAACCAATTAGATTAAATCTTGATCTTCATTTTGGCACAATCTGTTGTTGCTGGCATTGTTCATGTTCTGATGTACCTACTTTAGTTAAATTGTATCCAAATGATTGAGTAATAAATCTTGCATTCATGCTTTTTATTTACAATATATCAATTATGAAAGAAAATAAAACTTTAAAAAAAATCTTAAATGTTTTTAATAGAAAATTTCCTTCTAATATATTCAAGATAAAATTTTTAATCATGCTGAATAATAAAATCCGTTTTAACCATGAATAATAAAAATGAGAGTTTAGAGAACAATTTCCTCATTCATGTGTAGATGAGGCGTGGGAGTTTAAAATCTACATGAATATCATTCTAATCTACAAGAACAACCTTCAAACAATGGGGAAAATATCTCATAGAATAGCATAATTTATTCTTTAAGAATATAAATCCAATAATAATGTTACCTAAATTACTTTCATTATGAGCTGAAGATATATTTCTTTATTATGTGTTTCAGATACTCGAAGTCATATTAGAGATATTGATGCTTGTAGATATTCTAACAAGAAATTTCTTTTTTTTTCTCTTAGCAAAGTTAGGAACGTCTGTAATTGCTTTTCTAATAATACATTATAAAATTTATTTTTATTGAAGTTAAAAGTATTTCTATAGGATAAAGAAATCATGATTCAACAGAAAAGCATCATAGAAATTTTTTATTTAAAAGATTAAGCTAATCAAAATTGTGAATTCCTTTAGTTGAATATACATACACTGAGTGGGTAAACATACATTTTGCCGATAGGTGAATCGTTGAAGAATATTCTACAGCTCCGTAGGCAACGCTTCAGTCTCATAATTTCTTTAATGAATAATATGAAGGTCATTAGAAGGTGAATTGATATAGTGAATAATAATAATTGAGTCTACACTGTTAAGGTTTCAGTGAATCTAATTTCAAACCAGAATTTTTACTTATTCTAATTACAAAATGATACAAGCATTAAGAAACCATAAATGATGTTCGAATGCTATAACAAGAATTGTGCAGACTTCGTGCAAAATACAGTATTGCAAAAAAAAAAAAAAAAAAAATGAAATCTGAGATGTGAGACACACAAATACGCTTTGCATTGCTCATAATACAAAGATATCAGAAGTACAAATCGCAGAATACAATGCAAAATAATTGTTTCGGGAGAGTTAGATAAAAATAGTAAATGGTGAATGTTTTTTTAATCGTGTACATTCACTTACTTAATGGTATTTACATTGGAATAGCATGATGAATTGACAAAACATTATTATTTGAATAAGATAAGATAGTTGTTGGGTATCCAGTGTGAGTTTATCATCAAAACCTCAAATAAAATGTTTACCTTCCATCCAAATTGTAGCTGACTTGTTGAAATAGATTTTCAGAAACTCATTGAAAATATGTTAGTAAGGGATCTGAATATCCATTCATTCTCTTGGAAGTTGTCTCAGAAATGCATAATGCGATGACAATAGGTCTTATGCACTACAAAAGCAGTTTCTTGCCTTTTGAGTGAACGAAAAACATGTTCTTAAAAGTTCAAATGAAGAATACATCAGACACATCCATAATCTACCTGGCTTGTGTTTTCGTAATGAATCTTTCGGCAATAAGGGGAACTATCTTTTTGGATGTCCATCGTAATTTTTCTCATTTTCATTTTTCTCATTCATCTATAACAAGTAACAATTTAACACATAATATTAATCACATAACGAATTCAAACGGAGTGACCTTCACCATAATCATTCTTTTTTATATACTCCAACACAGCACCAGATTGAAGATGTTAGTGATCCACAGATTAAAAACTTAGTAATCAAAGTGACTTGGGTAATTGTTGCAAAGCAATTAAACAACTTTGAAGTGGAAACTACGTTAAAAAGTAAGATTTTAAGGATTTTTTAATTCAATATTTTTAATTTCTGAAAAGCCTTATTAAAAAAAATTCTATTGCTTTCTATTCTTTGGATAATTATATTGATTTTCATTTTGAAGAATACACGTTTAATGCACTTTTCTCATATTAGAGCTTTAGTAACGTCTTGATACTTGTAAATTAACACAGAAAAACGTAAACCGTATCTTGTTTAATCTTGGTATTATAATTCCTCAATACATTCTGCAGCTAAAGAATTTCAAAATTAGCAGTCTATTAATTTGAAAACAGAGCATTTAATTCTTTGTATTGTGGAGGAATCTGAAAATTGTATCTTGGTTTTCAGTCCTAATTCAGTATTTAATAATTATATAAAATTATCAATTGTTATTTCATTGAAAATACAAGTGATTGTATTTCTTAAGTTATTTGTAAGAGTTTCAACAAATCATTTGATAAAGTTTTAACACATTGGACACATTTTTTTCATTGGAATTTTTTCATTTATATAAAAATCATATAAATTTTGTATAAAAAATTATATAAATTTTGTATAAAAAATTATATAAATTTTGTATAAAAAATTATATAAATTTTATATAAAAAGATAAATTATATAAAAATTATTCATTTTATATAAAATTCAAAAATATATGAATATTTTATATTTTTTGGAAAATTAGTCTCAACTGCAGTCACATACATTTAAAATCAATAATCACTGATATAAATTCAACTATGTAAATTTTCTTAGAAAATGGGTTTATAACTGAAGGCATCATTTCAAAACAGGCACTGGAATTTCAAATATCTCTCTGAACACAGAATAAGGATTGAATGAAATTTCGAAGCAGAAAACATCATCAATCATTTTCTCGTTTGCAGCTTTCAAAGAAATGCTTGACCAATCGGTCAAAGCTCAAACGCAGAGATTTCCGAGGAGAACCAATAGTATCGATCCTTAAACTACACGTATCATGAAAATTTGCAGAAGTTTAGAGATTCAACAAGAAAAACCAATTCCCACCATATAGCGTAGATTCGATCATTTTATAATGAGTGATGACAAAATTGCCTTTCACTTGGTTTATTAATAGTGAAAATGATGAACTTGATAATAAATTGAATATAGATTTTTCTTTTATTACCTTGAACAAAAAAAAAAACACCTCATAAATATAATCTCCACAAATAAGAAAAAAATGTACTTAACGTTTTTTACTGCTCTACATGACAAATGGTTTGCCCAAAATCAATTAAATTTAGACGATACATGTGGATGTCGAAACAATTTTTTTCCACATTTCAGTAAAATTTGATTCAAATTTTATTTAATTTCAAAATGGGCAAGATATTTTTATATTTTGCAACAACAATTTTTGCAAAAAATATTATGTAAAACGTGTTTTTATGTTTTGAAAATGATAATTTTCTATGATACAAATTCAGTTATCTTACAAATTTTCTTTTTGATTTTTTGTAAATTAAAAAAATTGAATATTTTTCTAATACAATTTTCTTAGTTGTGATGAAATTAACAATTGCACATTAACCATTCTCATTATTTTATCAAATATTTAAATGTATTTTTCTCTATGACTCAAATATAATGGAGAAAGTTTTGTTTATTATTTGCATAGTTTGCTTGAAGAAATTGAAAGTAAAAATATTGTTATAGAAGTCAATATGCAAGAAATTTGAAATGAATTATTCAGATTTTTGAAATGCATTATTATATAAAGGAGATAGAATGGTTCATGTAGACATTAAACTGGAATTATATGTGGGTATTAAAACAACACGAACTTATTGTCTATGGTAATTTGATAAGAAATATTCTTTGTTTAGAAAATAATTATCAAGCTATGAAAAAAGAGATTTAATTGAAAGTAAACTAAATCAATATCTCAGGAAATCATCTAGTTGCCATAGACAGTTAATAAAATATAAACTCAACGATTTTTTTTCATATTAGCAGTTACCAGCGGGTGACCGAGCTCCGCTCGGCGAAAACAGGTATCGAAGCTAACTCGAAGATTTAAATTTTCAATTGTGATTTATCAAAACAATACATGCCATAAGAAAATTTGTGAAACCATTGGTGAAAAGATAACCGGTTAAAGTGCACCATTGTAAACTATTCTTAACAAAGTTAGAGTTTGGAAAGGGAACTATTCTATACAAAGGTAAAGTAAAGGTAAAGATTGAAGTGTATTGAAGTTCAATATTTTTGACAAATTTATTTGGAAAAACCAAACATATATACATACATAAGAAACATATTATAAACCTATAACAGCATAAACATAAAACTTTATTAGTTCGCCATATTGGCTATAAATGGCAGCACGTTACCGCTTGAAAATTTAAGTAGCCATTATGGCGAACTAATAAAGTTTGAAAATATCCTATCTGTAACTCCGAACCGCTCGACCGTCGCGCTTCAAAACCGGCGCCAATCGATTCCTCGTGGCCAAAAATCCCGGACCCCCAAGTTTACCGGAGTTTATTAATTCTGGGGTGATTTTCGACTTGGCAACCATTCCTCGTATTATAATATTAGATTTTGTAGCAATTACGCTATAATTACACATAAAAGAGGCATAGTAATACTCAAATTTGTAACAAATTACAGTCGTGCATAACAATAAATATGACGCATGTGCAAGTGTTGGCATTTTACTACTGTTTGCTAATAGTTACTAAATTCACCACAAAAATTACCTTAAAACCGGGAATATGCACCTCTGAAAGGACTAACAGAAATTTTGTTTCAAATATAATTAATACAAATTTTAATTAATTTTGCTATTTTTATGCTATAAGTTTCTAAAACGTCCTTGAACAAAAGTAAATTTAGCACCGTTCCAAAATTAAAAATTTAGTTTTTTTAATGGTATCTATTTATTAATTGCGCTAATTTTTCCAAAAATTTCGCAATTTTTTCAAAATACATTTTTTAATAATAACTACATAAATTTAATTTTATTTGCATTTAAATTTTAAGTCGTTATAAGTAGCAAAATCTTAAAAATATTTTTACATTGTTAAGAATAATAATGTCTTAAGGATTAATGGCGAATGAAATTAATCATTTAAGACAGTTTCACGCTGCTGCAGTCTGTTGTCGATAACGATCTCTTATTAAACCGTAATTTGTTTAACTGACTAAGGCGGAAACCGTTTAAAATGTCATTCCAATGTCACGCGATGCATGGTCCAATAAGAATTGTGTGGTCAAGAAGCCATAAAAGTCACCTTCTAAGTGTACCTAAATTGCAGATTGGACGTTAGGCTTTACGTCTCCCTTGAGGTCAATATCGCCGTAACAAGTTTCTCCAAGATCGTATTAATAGATCTTGATTTTCGCCTTGAGAATGTGTTAGATTGAACAACTATTATAGCAGGTTACAGTCCGGCGGAAATAAGATTTTAAGTAACAGTTTGAGACAGACTTTGCTGCAAGATTTTGACCCATTCTTATGTACAAAACCAGCACAAATCCACTCTTTTTTTATTAATTGATCGCTTTAACTTAATTTTATGCAAATTCTAGAGGAAGTATTATATTCGTCAAAAAATCAAAACTCGATATTTTTACGAATTCCTACATTTCAGATATCCGTAAATTCGAAAGACACATTTGTAATGTTATGGACGGCTTTGAGCAAAATAACTGAAAAACGAATTTTAAGTAAGATGGATGTAATTTGGTATATGGACTTACAACTAAAATTATAGCATTCTCTAATTTTTTTAACAAATCCATTCAAAGGATGTCTGTCTAGTTTATTGCTCGATTACAATTAAACTCAATCATTCGAAAACGCAAAGAGATAGGTAGACAAAACTGGGTTCACATGTTCATCATCTATTTGGAGTTAAATCTGTCGAAGAATTGTCCGTTATCAATATGTACATTCGTATGAATGTAAACATTATAACTTATAAGTGCAATGATTTAAATCTATAAAATTTGGTAAATTATCTGGTAATTATGATTGTATTTTCTTGTGAAACTTTATCTTCAATATCGACAACGAAAATCAAAATGCATATTCGAGCGGTAGTTTTAGTAAAATATTAGATTCACATCAAAGATTTTTATGTATTAACTATAGTTCGCTATTGCCAAGTGAGGCCTTCATGGCCTTACTCACTATCCATAATTTTATGGGTGCCTGGAATAAGACCTTACTTGGGGTGTATGCAAAAAAGCTTCTGAGAGATCACTCCTATTATGCCAAACTATGTAAATTAGTTACTTTCTTTAAAAAAATGTTAACAGTGGATTTCAAATTAAGGAATTTTTTAAAAATAATTTCTTAGATTAAAATACATTTACAGTATCATATTTACTGAATTAAATATGATTAACTATTGTTTTTGAATATTTTGACATTAAATATTGTAAGATAATTTAAAAAGTTATTTTGATTTTTTAAATATTCTATACATCAATTATTTAAGTTTGTTGGGAGAAACTTGAAAGCATATTTGTATAACAGTCCTTGATATATTTTGCGTCTTAGCAATCAAAGACTTACCAATAAGCGATTATATATATATATATATATATATATACACTGAAGTGACAAAAGTCATGGGATAGCAATATGCAAATACACAGATGGCAGTAGTATCGCAACGAAAAAGTATAAATGCGCAGTTCGTTTTCCAGAGCTTTCATTTGTGTTCAAGTTATTCATGTGAACAGGTTTTTCGTGATTTATGGCGGCACGACGAGAATTAACAGACTTTGAACGTGGAATGTTAGTTGGAGCTAGACGCATGGGTCATTCCATTGCGGGTATCGTTAGTGAGTTCAACATTCCGAGATCCACAGTATCAAGTGTGTGCCGAGAGTAGGAAATTTCAGGCATCACATCCCATCATGGACAGCGCAGTGGGCGACCACCTGCACTTAACGACCGAGACCACCGACGTCTGTGTAGAATGGTCAGTGTTAATAGACACGCAACACTTCGTCAAATAACTGCAGGAATTGATGTGGGACGTACGAGGGACGTGTCCGATAGAACTGTGCGGCGAAATTTGTCTTCCTTGGACCATGACAGCAGAAGACCGACTCGAGTGCCTTTACTGACAGCACGACATCACCTGCAGCGACTCTCCTGGCCTTGTGAGCATATCGACTGGTCCCTAGACCAGTGGAAAACCGTGGCGTGGTCAGATGAGTCACGATTTCAGTTGTTACGAGCTGATGGTAGAGTTCGAGTGTGGTGCAGACCCCACGAAGCCATGGACCCAAACTGTCAGCAAGGCACTGTTCAAGCTGGTGGTGGCTGCATAATGGTGTGGGCTGTTTTTACATGGCATGGACTCGGTCCTCTGGTGCACCTGAACCGATCATTGACTGGAAATGGTTATGTTCAGCTACTTGCAGATCACTTGCAGCCATTCATGGACTCCACGCACCCACACAACGATGGGATTTTTATGGATGACAATGCGCCATGTCACCGGGCCAGAACTGTTCGCGATTGGTTTGAAGAACATTCCGGACAATTCCAGCGCATGATCTGGCCACCTAGATCGCCCGATATGAATCCCACTGAGCATTTATGGGACATCATCGGAAGGTTTGTTCGTGCCCAAACTCCTGCACCATCCACACTTTCACAATTATGGACGTCTTTACAAACAGCGTGGCTCAATATTCCTGCAGAGGACTTCCAACGACTTGTGGACTCCATGACACGTCGAGTTGTTGCACTTCGCCGGGCAAAAGGAGGACCGACACGATATTAACAGTCATCCCATGACTTTTGTCACTTCAGTGTATATATATATATATATTTAAAGGAATTGCCGATTTATACCATTACACTTAGGTCACACAAAATGACTTCTTTAATCATTTTATAATGTTCTCTATGTATTGTTTACGCAATACACGTTAATAAGACGTTTAAACGAAACAATTAACAGGAAGATATGAAATATTTGAGATAATTTAAATAAATTCCATCGTGTTTGGTAATTTATTGACGCCGTTAAAATAAAAATCAAGGAAAATCATTACTGATTTTTTATTGTTTTCTGCTGGTTGATCTTAATAAATAATTAATTAAGATTGTTTCTAATAATCTAATCTTTTTCGAATATGAAAATTATTAAAAGAACCAATATTAATTAATATTAGTAATATTAAGAGAACTATTACAGTAGTATTAATTAACGACAAGCCTTCAGTTTTTTTTTCTGTTTTATTGTTAATACATTCTATAACCAAATCCCCTACCATACATCATTTTTTATTGTATAAAAAGATTATTGTTATTTCTTTAAAGATAATATGAAACTTTTACTCGACGCATAACGCATTTGCAATTTCAGAATAATTGTAGTTGAGTCATCAAAGGCGTTTCATTCTGATGTAATGACAGTCAATCTCAGAAGATTATCCTAAGAGTTGCTCTTAATCTAATGGAAGCTCCAGTAAATATTAGGTTGTTCGGAAAGTAACTTCGTTTTTTCCTGACAAAGGATTTAATTGCATTTTTCGCACCCAATTTCATACTTAAACCGCAAAATCATTTTATGTTTTAAGAGCTGATATAGCAAGGCTTGAGTGTGAAAAAGTGCAGCTGATTCTTCGCAGTAGTTTTTGGATGGTGCCCTTTTAAATATGGAGAGCAATAAACAGCATTTTCGTCATTTTTTTCTTTTTTGCTATAAAAGGTAAAAATGCTGTTCAAGCCAGAAATAAATTAGCCAATATGTGTGGAGAAGATGTGTTAACAGTACATCAGTACCAGAACTGATTTGCAAAATTTTTCCTTCAAATGAGGAGGCCAAAAACCACCTCGATCAGTTTTTTTTTACAGCAAAGACCAAAACTTTTATGAGCGTGTAATCATGTTACTACTAAAAATATGGCAAAAGGTATTAGACCAGAATGGCAATTTTATAATTTAATAAATAATTTATTCATTAAACGAAAATTTCTTTTCATTTTGACAAAAAATTACGAAATGACTTTCCGAACAACCCAATTGTTGAGACATCAAAGGCGCTTCATTCTGATGTAATAGCAGTCAATCTCAGAAGATTATCCTGAGAGGTGCTCTTAATCTAATGGAAGCTCCAGTAAATACATCGCAATGTTTCCCACAAAATAATAATCCAAATATTCCTTTAGATATTTTGAGAACTATAACCGAATATAACACTGCAAGAGTAATTTTTCTCTTATTCATTTATTTTCATTGCCCTTATACAGATTCTATCAATTAGCAATGCTATGAATTCATTTTGGTCTACAAATCCATTCTCTATTAGCAACAAAATCTCATTTCTCCTATTATCATTTCAATTTATTTTATAAAAGAAATATTTGATGTTATCATATTTATTCTTACAACGATGGAATTTAGTAATTGAATTTTCATTTACTTAACAATGAAATGCGTAATTCTTTTGTGGTATTGGGCTGTCAGCTAAGTGACAAACCAAATTTATACATTTTAGTAAATGCATTTTTGAATTATCAAGTTTAAATACTGGCGAAAGTACATATCGTGACCTATTTGGTTCTAACTTTGATATAAATCTACACCTTAGATGTTAAAACTATATTCTAAATTTAATGGATCTAACACCCTTTGATTTATAGTTATTATGTGAAGTCGACCACATCAAATCCTGACGATACTGCTACGTTCAGTGGTGGTGGGGTGGTCGGCTCTATGCAGGAAGAATATTAATTCATATTAAGATAGCATGACATACATATTTCTTCTAATAGGTTGCATTGAATATTTGATATAAATCTACAAATCTGAAGATATCCGTCTTGTTTAAGAGTCGGCAAACTATTGAAACTATTAAATTTTTCGATTTAATATCACAGAATTTGCTTATATATAAATTATTTTTTTAAGTAAATGACTTTACATACGGAATTATCTTAACTGATATAAAAACAAAAGTATTGATAGTTACATCAATGAGAGCATTGGCGTTGAACACGTTTTGAAATTTTAACTAAATCTGACCTATGTATAATATTTCGTTTTTTCTCAAAGACTAGATTTTCATTTGTTAATTCACTTCTTCTTAATATGTCGACCCGAAGATCGTCAGCATTCCATATACCAACTTCTTCACCTCACTGCAGCATTCTGGAAAACTATTCCATGAGTTGAATATGAAGACCTCAACTCGTGAAGTATCTTTTAGAGCTGTCCACTTGCGCTGTACAATATGTATGCATTTCTAGACCACCAATTCTTCCAAATTGATCTTGAGTTCTGTGAGCTTGTCACTCTACAAGTATTTGAATTTCAAATCTAGCAATTGCATTTGAAGCGATCCAACCAAATCTTTCAATGTTGATCTCATTTGTACTTATGTAGAGAGGACTTTCTATCCCTGAGAACAAAAAAAATAGTTCAAATGTATCTTATTATGGTCATGTTAAGCCTAGGAACTTGCAATTGCCTATAATTTTAATAGAAACTGTTGAACGATTAGGTACTTAAAATACATATTTTATTTTTAAAGGGTTTTGATAATAAATTGTTAATTTTTCGTATGGAACTGGAGAGACGCAACTTTATATCAAAAGGGCAGCAGGTTGCCGACTCCTGGTAGAAGCAGTACTTATCCAACTAGCTAGAAAATTTTTTTGTTATCGTTTTATAAGGTAGACTCTGGCGAGCAGGAAAAAATAATTCCAAAAATGAGCTTTTCCATTCAGAGAAATCGGAAACATAAGAGATATGTTAGAATTTTGAGCTTGAATTTATTTGATGATCACAGTATTCTCTCTTTGAAATCGTTTGCGAGTAAGTAATAATGATGCTTACTGCCGTCGGTTATACGTAAGTAGAGTTCCGTAAAGAGAGCCTATCAGACTTAATACTTTTTTCCTGAATGGTGATATAGAAGATGTTTTATATAATGTAAAGCCTCGAATCTTGATTCTAGGAATTCTTATTTGTTTAAATTATACATGACATTCGCAATTGAATGCGGCTTCAAGATAAAATTTTTTTTTCATATTATTATTATAAAGGAATGATATATTTCTATCAACATTTGTTTTGGAAGTGACTGGTTTTATAGCTACTCCCAAAAAATTAAATTTTATATATATATGTTCTTTGTCCAGTTATATTAACGTCCCGTTTTAAAGCTACAGGAGGGCTATTTTAGGGCGGACCTCCACATTTTGCACCATGGTCAGATGGCGAGGACAACATCTGAACTGGCATCCCCCTTCCGGAACCTGGTCTTCTTGAGGCAGTACCTTCCCTTGTCCACTACCTCCAATACTCATGCACAATACTGAGAGGGAAGACCGTCGTATTCGGCGTATGGCTGTGGCTAGTCGTACTGCGTCTGCAGCTGAAATTCGAGTTGCAGTTGGCACCACAGTGACACAACGAACTGTTACAAATCGGTTACTTCAAGGGCAGCTCCGAGCCAGACGCCCTGTCCACTGCATTCCACTGACTCCAAACCACTGCCGTTTGCGACGTGAGTGGTGTCAAGATAGAGCTCAGTGGAGGACGGAGTAGAGATCTGTTGTGTTTACTGAGGAAAGCCGGTTCTGCCTTGGTCGCCGTGATAGCCGTTTGTTGGTTAGAAGGAGGCCAGGCGAACGCCTGCTAGTGACCTGTCTGCGGTCTAGACACACAGGGCCTACTGCTGGAGTTATGGTTTGGGGAGCAACTTCGTATGACAATAGGAGCACTCTCGTGGTTATCCCACGCACCCTGACTGCAAATTTGTACGTCAGTCTAGTTATACAACCTGTTGTGCTGCCATTCATGAACAACATTCAAGGGGGTGTTTTCCAACAGGATAACACTCGCCCTCATAACGCTGTTGGAACCTAACATGCTCTACAGAGTGTCGACATGTTGCCTTGGTATGCTAGATCACCAGATTTTTCTCCAATTGAGCACGTATGGGAGGGATATCATTGGACGACAACTCCAGCGTCATCCACAACCAGCATTAACCGTCCCTGCATTGACCGCCCAAGTGCAACAGGCATGGAACTCCATCCCACAAACTGATATCCGACACCTGTACGACACAATGCATGCCCATTTGCATGCTTGCGTTCAAAATTCTGGCGGTTACACCGGTTACTAATGTACCAACATTTCACATTTGAAATGGCTCTTTCCACCAATGGCTCTACCTGTGATCTTGAAACTTTAATCAGTTAAATATGTTACCTAGTTAAATGTATTCCTAAAATTTCATTACTGTACAATAATTTTTTCTTGGTGTTGGAATTTTTTTCCATCAGTGTATATATATATATATATATAATCAGAATTTATTTCTATTTAGCACATATCAAAGCCATTTTAAAATATTCTCTTATTTCCTGATCCGATTCCATTTCTCTAATTAAGTAATTCAAGAGCAGGTTTGCAAAATTGCTAAATCTACCAGCAGCCGACATTCACACTCGCCATTTGAAAGGCTAGGAAACAATCCAATAAGAAAATTCAACAATAAGCAAATTTAAAAGCATCTCTGTTTTTTTCCTTACTTATCATTTGTATGCAGAAATCCCTATGAGTCTCTTAATAGGATATTATCACTCTAAACAGCATTTTCCGTATCAAAATATGGTATATAAGACGAGAGAAAATTAATTGCTGCCCTTTTCGTCACTTCTGCTTTTTCTGCTCTATTTGCACATAAACATGTCTTACTTATTATGGTTAATATGAAATCTAAGCAACTTTTTCAGATGCTTGTTGAGTGTAAAACACCTGCATCTACAATGTAATCCAGTCTAATTCTAAAACCTTACCAGAAAAAGCAGAGTTGCTATAAACGTGTTTCCACTTTCTAAATCTAGCACATACCAATAAAGTCAAACGACATAAAAATTGCTTGCCTCAAATAACTCCATTTTTTAACCTATTTGTATACTTTTTAGAATGTATTTTTTAATTTCGAACCTCTACTAAATGACGGGAAACGAAACAAATTTAGCTGAGTCCTCTTTTTTAAACCCGCTGGTGTGGTGTGGAGAAGGGGTGCCACCTCAGGTGCCTCCCTCGTCATCTGACCTTCGTTCAAAATGACGAGGTTCGTCCCAAAATAGCCCTAGTGTTGCTTTACAACGGGACGTTAATATAACTAATCAAAAAGTCATCGCCACATCACAGGAAACAAGTAAATTCATTATAGCTCATGCCGGATGTTTCATGGAATCGGGTTCGTAATACAACTTCCGTTTGGAAACCGATTATCTACAGTTATTTCCTTCCATCTTACCTCTCAGGAACAATATTTCAATGAAATGGAATTAATTCAATCACACAACAGTGCTAACATCACCAGGGAAGTGTTAACTAGCATGCTTAAGTAGGAGAATTTCCTCAAGATGACACCCTCTTGATTAAAATTGAGATGGCTTAGATAAAACCCCATAAGAACACAGTATTTTTAGAAAAGTAAAATTTAAATTATTTTAATTAAATTTTTGCAGATATTTAAAGGCTGAATTAGAGAATAATTTTAAAAAAATAATATCGGATTCAAACACTTATTGGATATAAATATGAAAATTATCAGCAAAGTGCTCTGTATTTTATTAGAGAATTTGTGCATATAAAATAAAGCACTACCACAGCAATATAGTGCAAAAATGCAATGATATGGTTTGCTATAGTTTTTATTCATTATTATTTAAGAACTTTGATGTTCGGTTTCCATTAAAATGCATTATCGATTTTCAACTCTCAGTTTCAAGATGTTTGCACGCCATTAATATATTTTTATTCGGCAATTGTAACGGGCTGAAAATATTTTGTAGGTATCAAATTCGTTCTTTTTATTTTTAGAGTTTCGAGTGCTCATTTCAAATATGAAAATTCAAACTAATTATTTGTTTTAACCTTGATCATTCGTTTTAATGGGATATCTATCATAACTAAAAATTATAACTTACTTTTTTTCTATGTAGATATAATGTTGTATTATTTAAATACTTTCAGAAACTTATAAGGAAAAATAATTCACAATAAAAAGAAATAGTTTAATTTCAATTTTTTAAAGCAGCTATCAGATTAACCCAGATCTGTATTCTTCTCTTCTTTTTCTTATATAATTATGGGCCGCGGTGACCTGGTGGTAAGGTCTCAGCTTTGGAACCGGAGAGTTTCAGGTTCGAGACTCAATTCCACCGAAGATCCATCGTGTGAGGGGGTCTCTTGCACGTTAAATCTGTCAGGCCAAACGTCCTCTCGTTGGTGTGGAGAGGAGGGTGCCACTTCAGGTGTCGTCCTCGTCATCTGACCGTGGTTCAAAATTACGAGGTCCGTCCCAAAATAGCCCTCGTGTTGCTTTAAAAGGGACGTTAATATAACTAAACTAAACTTCTATAATTATGTTTTGGAGACGAGTTGTCTTTTTCAACTAAAAGCATTTGAAATGTTGTGGATTATTTGTTATTTTTGTATTGAATCATCATTTACATGAATGACTTAATAGCAATTTAAAGAATGTCAAATGTCGATGCACGAATGGAATTACAGCACTATATTTAAAAGAAAAAAATTAAATGAAGTAGTTATTTAAATTGATATGTAACTGTTGTAAATTCGAGTATCTGTTTTTGACCATATAAGAATACTTATTGCAGATGTTTATCTGCAGAGAATAAATACCAATTTACGTCGCAAATAGATTTTTAAAATCATAAAAGTTGGATCAAATGCATTTTTAATTTTGACATCTGGTCATTAAATCGATGTACCATTTTTTATGAATATACTAAGCATTACGGCTTATAAATTTATAAATACGTTGGAAGGTAATGATGAGTTTGGTCTACTGTAAATATATAATGGAATATAATGATGGAATTTTGTGGAATGGAATTGTCAAAAGTGAAAGGTCGCCAAATAATTTTAAACCTGCGCCAGTAAAAAGTTACCAAAAACATTGTAGCGTTAGCGCACAACTTTGTACGAACATTCGCGCAGCTCTAGGCGTAGTTTTTTAGGGTGAATGTCCGAATTGTTTGGAGACTTATTGCTTGCTATTTGCTAGTCGGAGTGTCCTATTTTAGTTAAAAATCTCTAGTTATGGACAAACCACAGTTTTTAGCTTTCCGTTTTCCTTTGTCTAGGAAGAAATGTTTGAAAAATATATAGTTCCTACAAAACTAGCTGAACTGAGAAGATAGCTAGTCGTACATGTTAAATCTTTAATCAATACTTTTAAATCTTAAATCTTTAATCAATACTTTGTTAATCAATACTTATAAACCCTTAACTGAGAAGTTTTTTTTATCATCCAACTATAGGAAATTAAACAGCGTACAGAAATGTTCAGTCTTATTGAATAAGAAATACTGAATATACAAGAAACCTACTAAATGTTTATGATGATTGTCATTTTAGAAACCTTTTTCTTCGAATTATGAAGTTTATGAATGGTTCAACTTTTGCTTTTAAATTTCAATAGGGATATTCTAATGTTGTTTGATGCAGGAAGTATGATTACCAATTTAATGGGATTTCACACAATATATGTATGATGCTACCGCCTGAAGATTATTTGTTGGTGAGGTTAAAGCATTATATTATTGATTATCTCTATGTGACAAATGGTGAACAGAAACAATTGTAGATATGGCAATTGATTCATATTACATTGCTGTCGTTGATTTTCGGTAATTTTATTTCAATTGTCTATTTTAAAATTATCACATGAATAAAAAACATTTTTTGTTAATTTTTTGTAATCTATCTGCTATTATTGTTTTCTGGTTTTACGTGTGTATTTGAAGAAGTTAAATTATTTAATTTAATAAAAAAATTTATAAAATTTATTAATATATTTAATAATATAACGATTAAAAATATTGTCGATCCCTGGAGACATTTAACTGCATTGGTGTTGCAGTTAAAGTGCTGATGTTAACCAAAATCCATTGATTTTCTGATTCAATTAATGGATTTGATGCTAATATTTAAGTAATTTGTTCTAAGCATTTTATGCTGATTGTGCACAAAAGTCTTAAAGTTATAGCACTAAATTTGAAGTAAATAGTTTTGAAGATGCTTCAATGACAAAAAGTAAATGTTAAATATTCTATTGAATAGTTAATTTAGTTAAAATAGTTAATAAGTTAATTGCTTTCTCTTTCTTGAAAAATCATAACACTGAAAAAAATATAACAGAAAAAAATTCGATATTGATTTTCAGGATTACAAATTAATCGAGAACTATATTTTGTACTTACCAAATATTAAAACAAAAACTATGCTTTTGTATGAATAATTATGTATCTTAATACTTTTTAAGTTTGGAAATGGTTAGTGACGGAATACAATTTAAGAATATTTCTCCGATGATATTTATTGAATAAGTTGACTGAAAACTTATGGTTTAATCTCATTACGGTATACTAACCTATGGTTGTATAATGTTAAAAAAATCTTAACCTAATGGTAAATTAAAACTTAAGCAAGTAAAACGATAGTGATTTAATATTTATGCTTTTTACTCTCTCAACAATTCCACAAAATTTCGAATAGCTGTGGATTCATTACTAAATGTTACAATACTTATATTGTATTACAAAAACGGATACCTATATCGAATCACCAAATTGAAGTGAGGGACTAGAAATGAATCAAAAGCGAATCCCACCTGGCATGGAGAAAATAAAATTCCTTTAACTAAGCACGGGAATTGCCCATGCCACCCAGGAAACCACGATACATTATCATTCCTCCTGTTACAGTTTATTGAAAAGCGGCATGCATTGTCGAACCGTGGTAGCTATTACTTACATAGCAATAAATAATAAACCCTTTGCCTGAAATATAAATTAAAATTCCGAATTCAATTTTTTTACCGCTTACAATACTTTCTTACTACATTCTTCGTATGTAAGAAAGTAAATAAAAGAAATGATTTTAGTCTAAATTCAATTCTATTTTAATTTTAAAAATTTCCTCAACACTCTTTTTATGCCCTTTAAGTTTTTTGTTTCTACAATTTACAAACTTCAATCTTAATCAAGATAGGAATTGTGACTTAAAGATTTTAATAACATAGAATTGGTCTTGTATGGCAGATTTAATGCGTTAAAATGTAGTATTAAATAAAAAAGGGGGTTCTTAATTTAATTAGATTTAATCACTTTAAAACTTTAATTATCCTGGTTAAAAATAAACTAACAATTAATATTTTGAAGTGACTGCAATGAAATTAAAATATATAACAAATTTTTGTTAGTTTCACCAAGTAAAATTCACGAAAATCGATTTAATCTTTCGAAAGCCCATATATATTATTTGTAATAAATATAAAATCTTAAGAAAATGCTTTACAGGATAATAAACATTGCAATACCAACAATATTTTAGAATTCTTATTTGCCTATCTGGTATATCTTAATAGCAGCTAAATTTAGAAATTAGTTAAACTTACTATGTTCAAAATTACCAATGTTACGTTACGTATGTCATTATTTGTAGTTCATGTTTGTCAGTTTTATTAGTCAAAATAGAATTAATTTCATTAAATCAACAAGAAAGTGTTAACAAATGTCTCAAAAGGTAATTTCGTAAAAACACTTTGCAAAATTATGGCGGTAACATGATAAATTAAAAGATTTAGTTTTCCCAGATTAATTAGAATTGTCATTTATTCTTCAATAGGAGTAAATCTGTATGGGACATAAATTGCTTACTTGAGAATATAAATTTCAGACAACTTTTGATGTTGTTACAATCGCTTTAACTAATCAAATACGATTTGTGTTTTGGCTAACTATACAGGAATTAATTACTTAACCTGATTTTTTTAAATGAAAGTTAATGTAAAAATTCAAGTAGCAAATATTTTGAAGACAGTTATATGCAAATTCCATGTTTTTAAATATTTATTTATTGTTAGTGAATATGCATGATTCGAAAATTTTTGTATTTTGAATCATATTTTTTTTTCTTCTGAGATATATTCTTTCGATTTTAATTAAAATAAGGTAGGTGGTGAATTGAGGTAGGTGGCTATTGTAAAAAACTGGAAATTTTTTTATTTAATATTCTTAATGTTTAAATAAGTTTCTTTACGAAACTCTTAAAATTTTATTTTTAAATCTATTTTTTGGAATTTTATTGATATTTATATTTGCATTTGCGTATCTTTTAATGCTTTTTCTCCAATTTTCCATCTTTGATCGAATTTGTTCATGAAAAATCCCTTAAATTAATATCTAAATTATACTTTTTGTCCACATTCGGTATGATAATTTTTCAATATGTCATGCAGCTACTGTATTAGATATTAAGTAATCTTAGAAAAAATTTATAGCTGCTTTAGAGCTTCATAAAATTAAAACTTCTTGTTATTTATCAATCGATCCTCAAATATTTTAGAGAATGGATAGAAATAAAAATTATTTCTTATTTCATGAATTAGATAATATATTTCTGGAACTCTGCAAAAGTTTAAGCAAATATTTTTATAAATCTCTAGTAACTAGAAAAAAACTAGAAGGACTTTGCTTTACAACTTGCTTTTAGTCTTCACAACACAAAAAAAATAATTTTCCATTCTTTTCAAAAAACCTATTTGCCCTTTAACTAGTTTATTTCAGTTTGAGGGGTTTTTTTCCAATCTATTTTATGCATATATAATGAAAAAAATAACTAATTTCGAAAGTTTTTTTTTTACACTCCAAATGCAGATCTTGCATTAAATAAACAGCAAAATACATCAAAATACAACATGAAATGAATGTCATGTAAAAAGGCATATTCCAAGTAATAACGAGCAAAAATGATTTCATTGAATTTCAATTAAATGAAGCGATTTATAGAAGGCAAATAAGAACAAATTGTTTTGTTATGTTCATGGCATTTGACATTGTTCATTGATTCTGATCCATAAACATATTAAGTTCACAAATAAATTTAAAAGAAAAATTTTACAAATAGTTCACAAGAAAATTCTCAATAAAAAATAATAACAAATGGCAAGTTTTGCCTTCTTGAAATGACAATTTAATGATCTGAAAATACTTAAATTTCAATATAACTATGGAAAAATTGTAAAATACCCTATTTTGCAAAGCACTTTATTCTCTTTTAAATAACTCACTATTCTTCTTTGCCTTTTATTTCTGTGACATTTCTTAAATTTGAGAGAGATTGAGCTATTTCTCAATTCAGTTTTTCTCATTTTGTAGTATATAATTATTGATCATACTCTTTTAACGATGCGTTTTTTCAAGGATGCTTATTACCAAAGGTTGAATAATCTATTCATTTTTGTTTTCTTTTTAAATCACTTGAAATAGATTTCCGGAATGTCAAAGAAGTCAGTTCTCGAGATACCAAAGTCCCATAACAATGATAAAGTTTGTTATTTTAGAAATAATTGCTTGATATATTTATGCTGTATTGTGAGGGTACTTAAGGAATTAAAGCAAAAAATAGCTGATCAAAGGGCAGACATTTTATTTCAATTGAAGGAATGCTATTTTGTCATTCTTTAATGTCCCACGCTATTGCGTATAACTTGAATATTAAATATATTTGATCCGTAATTTATATATATTTTTAATGTTTCTCTCGGCTCATGTTCAGTTTTTATCTCATCTGCGATAAATCATTCCCTTTCCCTAACAGAAAAATATAAACCATTGTCAATCCCCATAGAAATTCTCGATATCTTATGTATATTATTATTAGCAATCTTAACATTATTTGAAAACTGCCAACTAAACCCTGAAATGCAGTAATTTTGGTAAAATGTTATCATTTTTTAGTATACTGGAGCTTGGCGATCTTACAGTAAATCTGAAAATCGCGAAGTAAACTCATTATTTTGAAGCTCAAGGTGTAATCTGAAAATCTGCGAATAAACCCAAAGGCCGTAAATATAAACATGTATTCTTCTGTTTTATTATAATTTTTTTTTTATATACTTAAGGAGGAATGAAAATGGCATCGATTCATTAGAATAATTGAGTACATTTGAATCCTATAAAATTAATTTATTTTTAAGTGCCGTTATTCTCAATTAAACAAAATATCTTCAAGTCACACAATATCTGAACTTTTTGCATTATTCATGTTCATGACAGATGTCACATAAATCGTGTCTCTGCAAACAAATTTGAAGATCGTGTTGCTATTTTTTAAAAATACAGGATTTCAAAGAATGATATATTCAGTTATAAACTGGTAAGTAATTTATAATAAATATGAATTGACTACTTTTACAATAAAATCAAATATGCAATACCTAAAAAATGATTATTATTAAGATGTAAGCAAATACACAATAGACAGTTTTGTAATAAAAGTACTATTTATTTACATAATAGTTAATAAGTTTTAATAATCAATATCTACACTGATATTTACCGAAGCTGAGGTCTGTTTTCCTATAATATGTTTGTATTGAGTTATAAATGTGCATAATTTAATTACATCTACCATGTACATAAAATTACAAACCACAAATGCATGTTATGATTTTACTTTCTTGATATTATAAAGTTAAGAATTGAATTATTAACGTATTTTACCATTAAATAATGCCAAGGAGTAATCTAAAACCAGAATGCAGCTGTTTTTTTTTAATAACATGAAGTAAATCAATTTAAATGTGTAAAGAATATACAGTTTATCGCTATTCTTTTTATCGCTTATTATCAAATATACTCTGTGTAAGAGTTAATTACTGAAATTTGTACATGCATAGTATATTTGGTGTAACATTTATAGTAAAAAAGCACAATGAGATTAATGTTTATACTCTATCGAGTGAAATTTGCTTCATAGCTATCCTCAAATGATTTTATTTTTGCTTCAACTCATGTGATAGATATGCAGTTTGTTAGTTTAAAAGCAATGTGACTCCCCCATATTTCTTTTGCTGGCTGCTAAATATTTTTCTTGTATATCTTTATTACTGGAAAAGGAACTGCAAGTAGCAAATTTTTCAGTTCACTTAATTGAGGTTCCATTGATGCCATTGAGAGTAAAAAATTATAAAAAAACTATACAAAGTCATCAAAACTTTCCTCCTGAAAAATTATCAAGTTACTAATAATGAAGTTGATGAAACGGGACATTGAACTTTGCAGAAAATTAAAATTAGTGTTTGATGATAAAAAAACAAACAGAGAAGATAATTGAAGCTGAAAATGACACAAATTAGTTTTTTGAACCCAATAATAAATATTCATATGCGCTGATGGATAAAAGCAAAATGAATAAAACATATATTATGCATTTCATTAGAGACGTACGAAATAAAAAAAGGCAGATTAACCTTCCGAAACTATGGATTTTTAGATATATCCCCTCGTTTTATTTCCCAAA
Source organism: Argiope trifasciata (assembly GCA_026543055.1). NCBI lineage: Eukaryota > Metazoa > Arthropoda > Arachnida > Araneae > Araneidae > Argiope > Argiope trifasciata. The sequence goes on along the minus strand of JAPMOQ010015958.1, from coordinate 281,304 downwards.
TATTCGATAAGTGCTTTACTTAAGAGTTGCTTAATGTATTCAGACCCTAAAAGGAATTATATTATTAAAAGTATCGTTATTGGAGCAATTTGATCAACGGTTTTCGAGTATCAATAAGTTTTTTTCTGTAAAAGAACAATGACCTTGATCGTGAAGATATTTCGTTACATTTTAATCTGCTATTTGCAGATACTAAACCATTATTTTTTATTCGAAGCTGAGCAGAAAAATACTATTTGGATATTTATGATGAAATTAACCCTGCTATCTCTGGAAAAGTATTTTACGAGCTTTCTTAATATTTGCTAGTCCATTAATCCTCTAAGTTAATACTAATTAAGCTGAACAAAAAAAAGTGACTTTTATATTTTCGATCTATTTTTATTTCGACTAATAAATCTCTTTTTAGCACTGCCCAAGAAGTTAGAGCAAACATTGATTTCATTAAATATTGCAACATATGACTTCAATGTCGCTACATAATGCAGGCAATTTGACACAAAAAAGCTATATTTAATATTTGATAATGAAAAGTTCAAGAACATTTATAAAACCATCATAGTGAATAAAATGGTTTTTTTTTATTTTCCGACAAACACGCAGAATTTCATGCTTCTGTATACAGAAAATTTACGAAGATATAAAAAGGGAAATTTATTGATTTTGGCTGTTCTTTCATATATTTATCTAGTATTTAAAAAAGAGTTTCTTTGAAGTAGTTTGTGGGTAATATACTTAACACTCTTGGAAATTATAAGAACTGCGATCCAAATTAATAATACTTTTACTAAATCTTAATAATTTTTAAAAGCTTGAACTACATTGAAAGAAGTGTTTAATTATTCAAACATCACCTTATAATTTGTGTATGGTAGGGATAACCACCTTATTACAACCACACTTGTCTAAGCACCACCAACGAAATTCATCTTTTAGATTAAACGCAATTTTATTGAACATTAACTGTTTTTGTTTTTTCTGATGACATTTGTTATAGACAAGTCCGCTGACTACAAGTCGCTGACATGAATACGACTTAGCTACTCGCGAGTCACAGCCCTTTTTAAGGAATATACTTCATTTATGCATTTTATTCATTTATTCTCAGATCTTTATTTAGATCTGAAAAAGAGAATGACCACTGATACAGTACCCACAGTGGTATTATTATCGACATGGAGGACTTTGCGACCATGACTGATTTATACGTGCACCAGCCACCATCACACACCCAAGAGATGCGAGTTCAACGTTTTACCAGTTAGGCTATCCTTTGCCTTAAAATTTACCGAATCCATCTATTACCATTCATTTTTTAGCTCTTCAAAGTGGAACCAGCCAACAAGTTTCTGAAAATGCCATTTAACTCTTTCATTATAAAAAGCCAATTTTTGCATACTAAAAAATCCTTCATACTAATGTTTGATTTTCGACTTTCCAAAATTATGTGAATAGATAATTTCATAAGATCTAAAGTTGAGTGGTCTACGTTATATATTTATTGAATATATATTTGAGAACCAGTTTATCTATTATAGAAAAAAAATTACAAAAATGTTTGAATGAGAAAATTAACTGAAAAGATATATTTCGGTATGCTTCTGTTTCTCTTTTTTTTCTTGTTGGCAACTAAAACAATTTTGAAATTCACTGGAACTTGCAAGCAATATTTTCATTTTCATTTCCATGGCTAACATTAGTTTGTTTAATAAATTTTAACGAAACTAAATTTTTCAAAAAAAAAAAATTGAATTATTTATAATTAGACATCCACCTATAACCCAATAAGATGCGTAGTTCCCAATATTGGAAGAATGTTTCAAAAATCGCCTTTTTAACAGAACAGTTTCAGTGTATTGAAATTGAGATGAAACTTTTTTTCTCAGATTTTATGACAATATTTAATGAATGAAATCAAGAATATTATATGAAAGAGAAAGAGTTAGAAGATGACAAACTAATTTCCGTTAATTTATTTGATCTGATAGGAAACTTAGAAAATTCCAAAATGAACAAAACGATGTCCAAACGTTGACTTTTAAAATATTACAAATTAAAGTATCGAGAAAAGAGACAAACAAAGTTGAATTAAAATCCTTTCATGCATGAAAATATAATTCTGCTGTCGCTCCTTATGGCACTTGTCACTGGACAAGCCCGTGTTTAACAAAACAGTGATTTAAGCCGATAGAGTGCGTTTCTAGCTTCAGTAGTGCCAACTAAGGTCAAGAAAATGACTTTGCCACTCACGCATCATTCATTCGCTCGTACACAATCTTTTTACAGGGGGAGTTAATTCACACAACTAACGAATAGAATAGTAGAAGAACAACCATGCCTGGATCGGCTCTCGAACCCAAGAAGGCCAAATCACGGGGAAGACACACTACCCCTATGCCAGGACGCGACAAATCGAATTTTATTTTGGCCCAATATTCTACTTGTGGTTATCCATTAGTTTTTGGAAATGCAAACTGTTCTTTAAAATGAAAACTGATACAAGCAGCTGTTATCTGTTGTTGTTTCTGATGGTACTTGTCATAGGCAAGCCCGATGACCATGTTAGCAATTTTAAGCCAAGAGCAAATTTTAGCCGTCTCTTGCTTCAATAGCACCATCTAGAGCCAATAGTACGACTTTGCTTCACAACCAATAGTACGACTTTGCGTACTCTTGCGTCATAACCCATTTTAGGGAAGACTTCATTCAACCCATTTTAGGGAAGACTTCATTCAACCCATTTTAGGGCAGTTTCGTTCACTCATCCACAGATCGTAAATCAGACATGAATCAGGGAACAATCTCATTTGATCATGTACATCATGATCATGTATTATATAGACTTGTGGCCAGCATAGATTTATACGTGCATCATCCACGAAACACACTAGAATTTTTCTGTTGGCATGGTTTGAACTCAAATTCCAAGGGAGACCCTACCAAACTATTATCTAGATGATTTCAGAATTCCGATTCATTTCATAGATGTTGAGGAATCAAAGTCATCTGCTCAAAATCCGAATTTGAATTCCAAAGAATAACTAAGAAATAAACAAGAATGCCAAGTGAGAGATAGATCGAAATGTTCTACATCAAAGACAAAAACTCCCTGGATTTTTTGTTGTAGCAAGAATTGCTTGCAACAACATTAAAATGTGTTGCAAGTAAATGCTGCAACAACATCAAAGATGTTGCAATTAATTAAAAACCTTCCAAACATTTGGAAATTATCATTATTATAGTAAAATGTGGTTCTACATTTTATTAGTAATTGACTTGTATGCAATATAAACAGAGCACTATTACTATTAAATAATTGATTATAATTATCTTTTAAAAATATTATGTTTGTGCAAAAAAAATTCAATCTAAAAAAATAGAAGAAAAAATCCCTCGTAATCTTATATAAATTCCACGATCATCCGCAAGAACACTTAGGAGAGGAAATATAGAATTCTCTATAAAAAGAGCTTTGGCACATCCATCAAATTTGACAGCCATTTTCTTTCGGCCATCTTTCTCTGTAGTCGATGGCAAGGATTTTGCCATTAGATCCCAGTCCTACAGGAGGATTTTTTTCAATGGTGGGATAAATAGCATTGTTTTTCCTTCACTTGATTCTCGAATACCGTCACCTAAGAAAGCAGAACAAAAAAAATCTTTAGGTTTTTTTGAAATTTTATTTTAAATATATCCATTAAGAATTCTAAGGTACAAAAGAAAATTTTTTAATCTGTTTATTTGAACTTTTATTGATGCTACCGGTAATGTATGAATTTGGCATCCTATGGAATACCTAGACATTTTTCTGACTACTTTTCTGTAATATATGAAGCAGAAAACATTTTTCTTACTACTTTTATGTAATAAATGAAATAGAAAACATTTTCCTTTCAAACTTTTCTTAACTATTATGTAGTTTATCAAATGGAAAACCTGAGAAGTATGAAATAAATAAAGTATGGAAGAAATTACTGTAAAGGATATATTAAGCAAGTATGAGATGGCATATACAATGATTTCTAATTTTATATCCAGTCGGGGGTATTTAACACAAACAAATTATCATTAATTTGCTATTTTCACTGCTATGGATATTTGCATATGTATAATTCTGGATTTAAAATTAAATTAAATTTGTAGTCCAGGACACATGTTTATTTAATGTTGTGAGGTAAGTACTTCAATTTATATCAATTATATCAATTTTAATATTTTGAGATAAATACTTCAATTTATACGAGAAATGATTAACGATGATTGATTTAAAAAAATGGTTCAAATCTAACCAAAGTAAACATAAAACGAATCTTTCAGGTAGGAGAAATTCATTTAATTACGAAAGCCCAGGATTATTCGTGTTGTGTTCAGTTCTACTTTTGATACTAACATTAACGAATTATTTGCCATACCTTATGTTGTTGTTGTTGTAGTTTTTCATGAATAATAAAAATTTCAAATGTGTCCGAACGAGCTCGGCGAGCCTCGGACCCTGAAGGCCGTACAGAACATCTTCCCTTGAAAGAAGGCTGAAGAGTCCAAAGATGGCAGCAGCAATGGCAGGGCACTTGAAGATGTGTTCTGAGCTTCATTGGGATGAGGGGAAAGGCTTGCAAATGGGGTAGGATCTAGTATTGTCTGATCTATTTTCATGTCTTTAAAGTGGCCAGTGCGGAGTCTTGCAATGATTGAAAAAAGGTGTCTGGGGCAATACGGAATGGAGGACTTTTTGAAAGTATAGCCATAGAAGAATGGTTGCCATTGCCTCAAGGAGGTTGGACTTCTGCCTGTTTGGTCCGCGGGAGATAATTTCTCTCCTACCACCCAAAGGATAACCGATGGAGGCATTCCTCTACCTGCCATCTGGGGATGCGCCTTCTACAGGTTAAAGGCTCCCCCGAGAGTGCCATATCTTATATTTTTACTTATTCAAATTTTTTTCCCTAATGTATTTATGCTTTCTGTCTTTTACTTTTACAATTCTTATAATGCATTGATCTGAGCAAAAAAGTCTCACAATTTATAAAAATCTTACTATTGGCAATAGCAAGGTTCGAACTTGCCACATTAGAGTTCGTAACCAGGTAACTTGACCACAAGATAAAAGTGATCACTCATGTGTCTTGAGGCTATTATCTGGGTTATAAAGCTCCTACTACAATTTTTTGGTCAAATATAGAGACAAAAAGGCTTCCAAAATGCAAATTCAGTGTTCTTCATTGTACTGTAAGACGTAAAGTAGACATTTTTTTCTCTAACATTTACAGATCTCAGTACTCGTTATGCTCATAATACAAGGGTAAGGAGAAAAGTAAGTTCTTTTTCTGGGGGGGAGGGGAGGGATATGAGAAAGTTTCGGCTTGATAACTTCCTCAGAGTTTGGCAAATTTCTTATATGAATGTTTTCTTTTTCCTCTGTAAAATGGGACGTCGAATATTTTTTAGGAGATTGCCTACAGTCATGATCCCACTAGAAATCCGATTCAGCTGCAATAAATAAAGATTTATTTTGAAATTTGGAATTGAATATTCACGCGCTCTTATTGGATAACAAAGTCACAGCACCACAAAATAATTTTTCAGCTTATGACAGATTAAACGACAGTATATTATAATAAAAGCAATTTAAATATCCCTATAGTTATGAGGACTAGATTTATTATTGACTAGCCGCCTTTGGCGACCAGTTGGTTCGCCATGAGTAAAGCGTTCTAAAATTTTCAATTAAATCACATATTCATTAGCCTTGAAGTAATTCCGGGAATTGATTAGCCTGAAATTAATATTTTCTTTATGATGATGGGCGGAAAGTTCAGAAAGTACACCTTTTCCTAATAATATCCTTTAATTTTATAAAAAAAGTCTGTTTTAACCATTAGTTATGCTTCCAAAATATTAAAAAAGTTTTTTTTTTCTGTGATGTTGCCAAAATATTGAATATGTTTTTTTTGAAGAAAGAGAGAAAGGGGAAAAAAAGTATTGAATTAATGATACAGATATTGCAAACAATTACATAAATATGACATTAAGTGGGGATTTCAATGCATATCCTGTCTAAATTCAATCAGGTTTACTGTAAATAAAAAAGATTTATTGAGTTAATGATATAGATATTGCAAACGATTGTAGAAACCTTTGCTTTGCATTTATTTTTTTTAGAAAATATCACATTTTATATTTCTTTTATTTTATCCAGTCACGTGCTGAAAGTTTCATTTCTTTAGATTTATTTTGCGATGATAATTTTTTTTGAACTTCCGGCATTCTTTTATTTTATCCAGTCACGTGCTAAAAAAAACATGGGTTAAATATTTCTTTAAAAATTCGTTAAAAATAGAAGCTTAAGTTATACATTAAAATACTCATACCATTAGAAGGCTAATTTTTTAATCTTTAAATTGATGTAAAAATCATGTTTATGCGATCATATTTTCGGAAGTTATAGCGGAAAAACTAAATTTCGCTTAATTTTTAATTAATTCAAATTCTAATTAAAAATTTGAATAAAGTGCTCCGAGGTGCACATTCCCGACCTCCAAGGTATACATGTACCACATTTGGTAGCTGTAGGTCCAACGGTCTGGCCTGTAGAGCGCCAACACACACACATACACACGCACACACACACACACACACACACACACATGCACACACACATTGAGCTTTATTATAAGTATAAATAACCAAATATTTAATATTTAGTTATATAGACAATGAGGAAAAAGTTTAATTTCCATATGTTTTGGAACAAAATAAATGCCTTTTTCAGATATTATAAATTCGGAGTTCAAGATTGAAATTTATCTATATCTGATTTAAGTGATATTCCCTGAAAATTCTAATAATCTTACAAAGAGAAATTAATTATCTTTGAATGGTAAATCTAAAGAAAAATTTAAAAAAATTAAAAACCAGTAACATTATTAGAAAGACGTTTTAGTAATTATATTACTTCAACAAACGATATATTTCATCTATATTTTTTTTCAACTTTTTCCCGAGATAATGAGATTTCTATCAACAATGATTTATAAACCAATTAAATTAATATTTCATATAATTTTATCAGTGTATTTCAAGAATAAAAAATGGTTATAGGCTCTTCAGCTCAAATAATTTAAGGATAACAGAAATCAAAATTTTGAGGTTTTATTACTTTTTAATTTGTAGATTAAAGGCTGCAGACTATGAAAATGTTTAAACTTTTCAACTGAAAAGATTCAGTTATATTTTAGTACAACCATCAGGGCACCTAATATGTGCAGACTATATCACCTCATTAAACTAATTTAATTTGAATATTAATGGGCATTACCAAATTAATGAGCGTGTAAAAACACATTGAGCGTTTTATCTAAAGGACCGTAGATTACTCGATTAATTTAATAAATGTATTTCTTCCTTCAAAAAAATTAATTGATGCGAATTTACCATCCTATGAAATAGTGTTAAAAATTAAAACGAAATATTTAAGTCGATTAATTCGGTACATTTAAACTGATTTTTTCAGACATTTTTTCTCCAATTTTTTTATCGCTTTAAAATAACTTTAAAGTCTTTAACTCCTTAATCGTCGGAGGAATTAAAGTGGAAATACATTACAGGCTTTAAAGGCCACGATAAATGTCTTTAGTTAGATACTGAAGAGGAAGCTCAGGCCATTTGGCTAATGGTCATTCCATTTCCTCAGTTGCCTCTTAGTTGCAGTTTGTCTATAAATCAGCTGCAATGGAAAGATGGAACGAAGATGCCGTGATAGTTAGCCAATAACCGGTGGGGAGTTTTAAAAAAATCATTGTTTTTTTCTTTTTTGATAGAGATATAATTAATCATTCTCCAGCTGATTTCAAAAAATTAGTTTTCTGTTTGATTAATTCATATATGAAGATGAAAGGTTGATTAAATTTTCGGATTTTGTACAATATAGTGGTGTGATTGTGATGTTTTGTGTAAAATATTAGATTTTCTCCGTGGCTTTATTTTGAGATAAAGAATACGGCATTGGTGTAGAAAAGCTGAATTAATAAAAGTACTACGCTTTTTAGGAAAGATTAGTTTGTTTTAATATTTTACAGAAGAGATGACTAAAAACTCATTTGAATAATGAAATTACTTTATAGAAATTTCAATGCTACGAATCTTTTTAATATGTTTTTAATGTAATTCTGTTATTTGTCTTATTTATATTTTGCAAACAGATATTTATTGAGGTAATAAACAGGATAATTAGGTAAAAAGAATCAGAATTTGGTAGGGTTACAAAAAGCATAGAAAACTTTTTAAGTCCATGAGACTCAAAAGATCAATATAAATTTGCAAATCAGTTTACTTATCTATACTTATAATAAAACTCAATGTGTGTGTGTGTGTGTTGGCGCTCTACAGGCCAGACCGTTTGACCTACAGCTACCAAATTTGGTACATGTATACCTTGGAGGTCGGGAATGTGCACCTCGAAGCCCTTTTTTTAAATTTTTAATTAGAATTTGAATTAATTAAAATTTAAGCGAAATTTCGATGTTTTTCCGCTATAACTTCCGAAAATATGATCGCATAAACATGATTTTTACATCCATTTGAAGATTAAAAAATTAGCCTTCTAATGGTAGTGTTTTAATGTAGAACTAAAGCGTCTATTTTCAACGAACTTTTAAAGAAATATTTTAACCATGTTTTTTTTTGAACGTGACTAGATAAAATAAAATAATGCCGGAAGTTCGAATAAAAAAATTATCGCAAAATAAATCTACAGAAATGCAACTTTCAGTACGTGACTGGATAAAATAAAAGAAATATAAAATGCGATATTTTCTTTAAAAAATAAATACAAAGCAAAGGTTTCTACAATCGTTTGCAATATCTATATCATTAACTCAATAAATTTTCTTTATTTACGGTAAACCTGATTGAATTTAGACAGGATATGAATTAAAATCCCGACTTAATGGCATATTTATGTAATCGTTTGCAATATCTGTATCATTAATTTAATACTTTTTTCCTTTCTCGCTTTTTTATAAAAAAACATATTTAATATTCTGGCAACATCATCGAATTTTTTTTTTAATATTTTGGAAGCATAACCGATGGTTAAAACTGACTGATTTATAAAATTAAAGAATATTATTAGGAAAAGGTGTACTTTTAGAATTTTCCATCCGTCATCTTAAAGAAAATATTAATTTCAGGTCAATCAATGCTTGGAATTACTTCAAGGCTAATGAATATGTGATTTAATTGAAAATTTTAGAACGCTTTACTCATGGCCAACCAGCTGGTCGCCAAAGGCGGCTAGTATTGAATGAAAATAGAAAAATATCGTTTCTACAGAACTGAACAAAATTCAACCAATGTCTTCTTTCCTCATATCCGAGATATTAAAAAAAGCATCGTATTCGAATACAAATTTGCAATACTTTTACTAATAAGAAAATACAATAATTATAGCTAAATAGATAGAATCTGAAGCAGTGATTTAATATCTAAAGTATGAATCAGTATCAAGTTTGGAATCAAATTCAGCAATTACAATCTATTGGTCTAAAATTTGGTGATCATGTAAAAGCAGTAATTCAAAATGCGGCTATTAAAATTTATGAGATTTGATATGTGATTTAGAGCTTACAACTGTAATTTCTGGTTGAATTTTGTTAATTGATCGGAAAATAAGCTCTAAAATGTTCATTTTATTTTTATAGGTATTTTGTATTGGCTATAATAGCAATTTTGTGTCAAATATAATAAAACTAATAAGTTCTTTCACAGCCATTGTTAACCAATACCATACTGTGTATAATACAAAACTATTTTAGAGTATGTGAAAAAACTTGAGAATATCACACTCGATGGTTTGCCTAAGAATCAAACTTTTTGAACAGCACAGTTTACAATTTAAACTTTTAGATATCTTCACATTCAAGAAAGAGATTCACTGTTTAAGATATAACATTTAGTGTAATATGAACTTCTAAATGGTGGGCAATTTATTTAGTATTTACAAGTCCAAAAATTAAAAAGAAAATTCGAAACACTTTAAAGTACACGGGCAAGCTTTTATCAATATCTATACTTATAATAAAGCTCAATGTGCGTGTGCGTGTGTGTGTGTGTGTGTTAGCGCTCTACAGGTCAGACCGTTGGACCTACAGCTACCAAATTTGGTACATGTATACCTAGGAGGTTGGGAATGTGCACCTCGGAGCCCTTTTTTCGAATTTTTAATTAGAATTAGAATTAATTAAAATTTAAGCGAAATTTCGACGTTTTCCCGCTATAACTTCCGAAAATATTATTGCACACACATGATTTTTATATCAATTTAGAGATAAAAAAATTAGCTCTCTAATGGTATCAGTTTTCTTAATTTATAACGTAAGCGTCTATTTTTAACGAATTTTTAAAGAAATATTTTAACCATGTTTTTATCACGTGACTGGATAAAATAAAAGAATGCCGGAAGTTCGAATAAAAAAAACTATGATCGCAAAATAAATTTAAAGAAATGCTACTTTTAACACGTGACTGGATAAAGTAAAAGAAATATAAAATGTGATATTTTCTAAAAGAATAAATGCAAGGCAAAGGATTCTATGATCGTTTGCAATATCTAAATAATTAATTCAATAAATCTTCTTTACGGTAAATCTGATCGAATTTAGACAGGATACGCATTGGAATCCCCACTTAATGACATATTTCTATTATCGTTTGCAATATCTGTATCATTAATTCATTTTTTTTTCATTATAAAATGTGATAGTTTCTAAAAAATAAATGCAAAGCTAAGGTTTCTATAAAATCTGCAAGAGCACGTCAAAGGGAAAAAATTAGGTTTTTTCATCCTGTTGCCATCATTTTGACGGAAGTTCAACTTTAAAAAAAAGCAAATTAAATCTGAAGAAATGCAACTTTTAGCACGTGACTGGATAAAATAAAATAAATATAAAATGTGATATTTTCTTTAAAAAATGCAAGGCAAAGGATTCTATGTTCGTTTGGAATATTTAAATCATCAATTGAATAAATTATCTTTATTTATACGAGATTGAATTTATACAGGATATGCATTCAAATTCCTTTCCAATGGCCAATTAGTAAAATATTATTAATAGGCATATATATTGTTTAATACTATTGATTTGATCTAAATGAAGTAAATAATTACATTTTCTGTAGTTTGAGTCAAACAATTCATTTAGGAATAATGAGTTTTAGATTTCTTTATACTTTGCTCTGTGAGCCATATTTTACAAAATATTTTTAATAATATTTTAAATAAAAGTTGCTACATCAATCAGTCTTCTAAATCAATCATTAAAATTGACTGATTTATAAAATTAAAGAATATTATTAGAAAAACGCATTCTTTTAGAACTTTCAGTCCATCATCTTAAAGAAAGTATTAATTTCAGGCCAATCAATGCCCGGAATTACTGCAAGGCTAATGAATATGTGATTTAATTGAAAATTTTAGAACCCATTACTCATGGCGAACCAGCTGGTCGCCAAAGGCGGCTAGCTATTAATAAATGTCAAAAGTTTAAAATTTGTATTAGTTATAACAATATACATAATATACAATATACAAGTTTTCTAATTGAAGAACCTTAACTGATGCTGATGCAAAATGCTATAATCAAGCACATGACTACATTTATAAACGCCATTAGAAAGTATTATTATTATTTTTATTAATATATAAATAATGGCTATTCAATATGCCTTAAATATTACTGTCAAAATAATAAGCTACTTTAGCAGTATAAAACATGGATTATAAATTTTGAATTAAATTTTTATTTAATTTCCATTAAGAACGAATGCAATATTACGTCACGTAACATAAAACGCATTAAATTTTAGTAATGAAGCTTATCTTCCATATTGTTGTTAATTCTTAATATTTTTCCATTCTCATCAAGATAAAAGCATTATTATTTGAGTTTGAAAATGGAGTGAGGAAACGGCTAATCAAATTCTCTCCAAGCACAAAAGTAATAAAACCTGTGTATTTAGATTTTACTATCCCTAAAAGAGAGTATTAAATGTCCTATTTAATCCAAAATGTCTGGTTCGAAATGGAAAATTTATGCTAAACCAAAACGATTCGAAGTTAAAGTCTACAAGCTATCGAACAAACCAATATTATCCCATTATATGTGGTAAAAAAGACAATAAATGTTTCCTTCTTTATTTCGCTTCTAAGCGGATGTTAAAGAATATAATTTAATTTCTTTGTCTAATCTTCAGTTTGGTGTGGATTTAAAAAATGGTGCGTTAAAATCAATGCAGACGTATGGAAAATAAAAGCGATAGTGTGAAACAAATTAATCTTATTAAAAATTTAACAAAATCAAATGAGAAAGATTTTAGCAAGGGCAATTGAATTGTTTTACACTAGACGTTTAAAACTTACTATTAAGACTGATTTTAAAACTTTTCAATGTATAACTATACTTTAAAAACTTTACAGCAACAAATTTAGTCTTTTCCAAAGTAAGTTTTAAATGGAACATATGTACTTAAATTATTTCCTACACAAGAATGCTGGAGATTATGTCTTTTGTCATTGTCTTTTAATCAAACTACAGAAATAGCTCTTGCACACAAAAAAAAAAAACAAATGTAAACTACACTAGAATCTCAAAGTCGCAAATATATTTTTACTTTCTCATAAAAAAATTAAGTATTGTAAAAGTCATAAACCCATTCTTCGGATTTCGACGAATTTCCACATACATGTCTAATAGCTCGTAAAACACGTTTTTGGAATTATGCGTGTCTGTTAAGAAGATAGCTCAAAGCTTCTTTGAGCTAAATTCATGAACATTGGTATATTAATATCCCATAGAATATGTAGATTTTCATCAAATAAGGAACGAAATGCATTCAGTTAATTTCTATCTAGTTATTTTAATATAAGTTATTGCGATAGTTGCTCAGCAAAAGAGCTAGATGCATAAAATTCAGTGCATAGATTTAACATCTAAACTATAGATACTTATTAAATGTGGGACAAAATCCGTTATAGTTTGACCAAGTGAGGTTTGCATTCATAAGCACGTATACTCTAAATAAAATTTATAAAAAATCTTTAAATCATGAAAAAATGTTTAATTATTTAAATTTCTATTTTTGAGCTACAGTTGTATTGTTATGAGTTAAATTTCCTGTCAAAAAGCGTCTTATCTTACAAAATACGCATTTAGTGATCTGGCGCTTATGTTTTAACTGCATCCGAAGGATTTAATCATCACAAATTGTTTCTTATCCACGATTATGGCATTCGATGAACAGTTTAATGACTGCTGACATAAATATGTGTAACAGCAGAAATAACTGTAGTATTCTTACAGGCAACAGCAGTGACGGAACACTAACACTTTTTCATCTGTGTGAAGCTACTGCCGGAAATTATAAGGATGGTGTCTGAGTGATAATTGCTGAACATAATTTTTAAAAATAAATTCTTGAAATATCGTCTGACGTTGATGATATCTAATTACATAGATGTGCGTTCATTAAAATATTAATAATGCACATATACATTTATTAGCGCAAATGCGTGACAGTTTCACGATGACAGGTCACACTGGTTTTACAAATGTTCAATATTTACTTTAGTAGCATACAATATTGTATGATCAGTACTCGGAGAATAGTATAAAATTGTAGAATATTGATTAATATCATGTAATATCGAGCAATAATTTAAAATACTCTGTATTACTGGGGTTTAGACGTTAAAAGTTTTTACTGCAAAAGTAAACACGAAAGTATTCATTTTTTTAAAATTTCGTATATTTTGTATATAGAATAATAGATAAAACTTCAAGAGAAATAATTGCTATTAAAGTGAGTCTTTAAGGCCATTGAGATAGAATTGAGTGTGATGGAGATTTCATTAGATAGTTTGTAGTGTCACTGTTAGTACTACTAAGCCTATAATTTTAATTTTAGATCATAACCTTTACCATTAGAATAGAAGTCACAAAGTCACGTCACAAGGGAATGATCGATATTCCTAACAAAATGCGCAACAATAACGAGAGATAACGGATAGAGTATTCTTTCAGAACATTTTGGGTAAGATTGGAACAACACAAAGTATATAGAAACCAAACATAAAAGGAGTATTTGTCTACTGCGATCAGTAATACTTCCTTCAGATGATATTCCCCGTTTTCCAAAACCAAAAGTACTACATTCAGATGCGGTAAAATTGCCGTCAGGTGCTATTTACCGATAAGCTCAGTTGGACTATATGGAAGGATTCTTAAGAAATCTTCGTCTACAACGGGACTGAGATCTTTTATCGCTCTTTCTTGAAAAGAAACGAGTGTATTGGGAGAAGTGGTCCCATAATATGGAGTCCCATCTTATAGGATTGCCATACCCTAATGTTTGTGCATAAAGAGTATATTGTGTGTGGGAACGAGCATCTTGAACTTTGTGTTAGAATTTGTTTTTTAGATAAGTTCAGAAACGGCTGTGTTTTTAGGGATAGTAACAGAATACCATGTAGAAATAGGCAAAACCGTATATTCATTCTTATTTTCTCATGTGAATGCAAGTGATGCAATCGTCAAATAACTGATGTGGAAGTATTATAACCTGTGGAACAAGTGTGGAAATCTTATAATTGTCAAAAAATTCGAATTTGAGATTTTCCACGTTTTAAAACAACCTCAATCCGAAAAGCTCATTTTTGGAACTATGCCTACCTAGTTTTTGTCTATCTGTTCCTTTATCTGTGATGAAGATAACGCCCTGCCATTACGTATCAGTTTGATGAAATTTGATATATGACCAATAAATCAAAATTTCAGATCATCATCCAATTTTAAGCGATATTCATTAAGACGAAGTTAGTCTGGTCGATTGTCCCAATGTAAATTAACAAGTTAAGTGCAATGCGAAAACAATCAATTGGATCGAAATTTGAAGCTAATTTGTAGCTTCTAGAATGTAGACATTGTCAAACACCATGACTGGGATGTCTTAGGCTTTTATAACAATAGGGAAAGTCCAGAATACTTTTCTGGAGACAATTAGTAAAATACAGAGCACTTATCTATTAAACTACAAAAATTCCAGAGCCCTCTGGAACACGAAATAAAGGAAAAACAAATCGTGGAAAAACATGTAAAATTTGAAAAATATGTACAGATTTAGAATCTACCGGGATTTAAACTCACAACTACGAGTCCAGTGACATAATCATTCGGTTATGAAGACTCAATAATTTCTTTTCAATGCGGTAATATTGGTAACAAATATATTATATATATCATATTTGGTACCAAATACGAATTTATATTCAGTATATATATTAGATAAAGTGTTATCTTTCTGCAGGCTTATATTCTCACAAACATTTACTTCGTATATGAGAAAGTATCATGTTTCAGTTTTGTATATTTGATTTAATTTTAAAATTTGTGAAGGATATTTTGATAAACGATGACAAAAGACGTTTAGGGAAACTTTGTATAGAATAAATAAATAGAAAATTTTATAATATTTAACTTAGATAAAGAATGCTGTAGATGAAAATATGGAAAAATGAATATTATTAAACTAAGGTTTGAAATGACAAAATGTGACAATCTTGATTTGAGGGCCGTTGGTGCAAGTTTTTCATAATAAGAGGAGATAATTGATTTGAACTAAGGATTTCAAAAAAAAATCATTCACATATTTAACAGCAGAAAATAATAATATTTACAAATCATACTATTACTACATGGAAATTATTATTTACTATGATATCATATTCAACTTTGAAACCAAAATATCTATCTTGATGTTGTTGTGTAAAGGGATTAGTTAATTTAAATCTTCTGAGTAGATTTTATTGAAGATTTTAAAAAATACTTTAAAAAATTATTGGATAATTTGTTTATCTAAATGTTCTATTTCAGTAAAATATTCCTTAAAGGATTTTCCTTATTCTTATGTACATATATGTTTTAATATTTGCAATTTTTGTGAAAAAAACCCGTGGTATTTTAAGCTTACTAATTTTTTAAGTAACTTAACAAAAAAAAAATTCATGCAATTGTTTTAAATTCCTCAGATTCTAAAATTAATTTAAAAGGATACAAACATTATAATACCAGAATGATTAGAATCAAAGATTTAAAATGAATATGAAACGTTCGGTTTTAATAATGAATATATTCCCCTAATTTTGCTTTCTACTGTCAATTTATGCAATAGTGAAATGTCATTATGTCAATAGTGTATAAATTTTCTTAATATAAATTTTAAGGTTCAAATATCTTATATCCCGTATATTAAAAAAATAGGTCTGATGATAAATAATATGAGGGCGTTCATAGAATTTTGTAAAACGTGCATAAATTTTAAAAGATAAGTGAGAGGTCATTCTTATATAAAATTAATACACTTAATATAAATTTTAGGGTGCAAGTATCATACATCCCTTATATAAAAAATTAGGTGCGATAATAAATAGTATGTAGACGTTAATAGAATTTTGAAAAATGTGCTTAAATTTTAAAAGATAAGTGAGAAGCATTTCTCCTTTGTCTGTACATAATAATTCTAGTATTGAATAAATTATGACCGTGAAGGTACATTTTTATATGAATAAATGAACTTGTTTATTATTGGAAAATTAATTTGGTGAATGCTTTACATTCTATGAATTACTTGTCAGAAAAGTTAAAACTGTTCATGTTACATCCGTTTGCTTCATGAAATATCGTTCCTCGGAGAATTTTAGGGATTTTGTGGAATATGTTTTGTCAAAAATAATAAAACTAATAATAGAGGGCAAAAGTTTTTATTTTAATTATAAAAGGGTGTCGTATATGATACAGAACTACATTTGAAGCATACCGAATTCTAACCAAAATAGTTTGCAGAAATATTAAGAAAAGTTATCAATGTTTTGTTCCATATGAAGAAATATTTATTTAATTTTATTATAAGGAAAATAATTTTCTCATGTCTTATTGGAGTCTTGGGGCTTGTATATATTTTTTACGGTAATGAAAGAAATTTTTTTATTTATTAAGACATACATTTCTTGATAATTTTAACATTTTATTAAAATTTAAAGATAAATATTTTAATACTAAATATTGGCTACAATCTTTTAAGGGGAAGGGATTTTGTCTTAACCGAGTTATTTGTTATGATATAGTGTGCAAAAGTCCTTACATTTTATTATTGCCCATTGATCAAGTCAAATAAAAGCAAATAAATAATTAGGAAATGTTTTATGAATAACGATTAGTTCATTCGGTTGTCAAGAATCTAAAGAATCTGAAATGCTCTAACACAAAATGAACGCAAAACTGAAATAATCAATTTAGAGCATCACAAACATTCTTGACAATTTTCAACATATGTTTGGCTATTTGATGCCGACAAAATTTCTTACATCAAAATATTCATAAAACTAAATATAAATTATTGCACGTTAAAAGTTTCGAATGGCGCTGGGAAAGGCAATCAAAGCAGAATAAGTCAAATAGTCCGGATAACTTATGTTAAGGTATATTAAATAATTTCTACGGTGCCAAAAAATCGGCAAGATTTAGTGTTAGATAACATTGTGAAAAACATGTCTAAACGCGTAGAAATTTAATAAAATAAGTCTTGAAATTTAATAAAAAGTGAACTTTCAATCTATTCATCGAATAGTTATCGTAAATTTCTCAACAAATTTATTCACTATCAAATTTATTCATCTATGATATATTAACTTGTTGACTATTTGTAGCTGTTTCAAACTGAATATTTGCAGGGAGTATTCTTGTTGAATTATTTTTCTGCATAGCTATGCACAGTTTCATAATAGTTTCCAACTATCCTTATATTTAGGATTTCAACATGCATCTTGACGATCCTGTTCTTTCTGGAAAGCTTGCATATTACATTCTTATAACGGGAAGCGCACATCGATGAAATTTTGTCACTGATAAAATAATATCTAGACATATATTTGTTCAGGAAAACAATGATATTTTTTCGCACAAAATTTAAAAGAATAAATTCTTGTTTCATAACAAATTTCTTTTTAAAAAGGATTTTTTTAAATAATCAAGGTAAAACAATATAATAATAATTGAATATGAACGTGAGTGGAGATAAGTGATGCATTTTGGTTAGAAATAACAAGAAAATCTGTAATATTACTATAAAACTATGTCATTTAAAAAATAATTTGATACCAAAAGTAATTCCACAAATTATATTTCATTATCATTATTTTTGTAAAGTTATTGCGAACCAACCAAAAGAAAGAA
>JAPMOQ010015958.1:241664-262623 GCA_026543055.1 Argiope trifasciata | reverse complement strand
ATAGGACTGTGCGGCGAAATTTGTCTTCCTTGGGCTATGACAGCAGAAGACCGACTCGAGTGCCTTTACTGACAGCACGACATAGCCTGCAGCGACTCCCCTTGGCTCGAGAGCATATCGACTGGTCCCTAGACCAGTGGAAAACCGTGGCATGGTCAGATGAGTCACGATTTCAGTTGTTACGAGCTGATGATAGAGTTCAAGTGTGGCGCAGACCCCACGAAGCCAGGGACCCAAGCTGTCAGAAAGTCACTGTTCAAGCTGGTGGTGTCTGCATAATGGCGTGGACTGTTTTTACATGGCATGGACTCGGTCCTCTGGTGCAACTGAACGGATCATTGACTGGAAATGGTTATGTTCAGCTACTTGCAGATCACTTGCAGCCATTCATGGACTTCACGTACCCACACAACGATGGGATTTTTATGGATGACAATGCACCATGTCACCGGGCCAGAACTGTTCGCGATTGGTTTGAAGAACATTCCGGACAATTCCAGCGCATGATCTGGCCACCTAAATCCCCCGATATGAATTCCATCGAGCATTTATGGGATATCATCGAAAGGTCCGTTCGTGCCCAAACTCCTGCATCATCCGCACTTTCACAATTATGGACGTTTATACAGACAGCATGGCTCAACATTCCTGCAGAGGACTTCCAACGACTTGTGGACTCCATGACACGTCGAGTTGTTGCACTTCGCCGGGCAAAAGGAGGACCGACACGATATTAACAGTCATTCCATAACTTTTGTCACTTCAATGTAATGTGCAATGATTAAAATATAATTTGCATCAAAAAAGATTTTTATGATTTACCAGTAATTCTTAATACATAAGATTAATTTCATGCAACACTCGTGATAGATACGGTGTATAGAGTGTGCCATTCTATTTCTCCCAGCTCTATACTTATTTAACTAAATGCAATTTTCTTTGGTATAATAATATGCGATTAACAACACCAATGATTTGTACCAAAAATAATATATCTCATTTCTTGAAACTGCATAAAATAGAAAACAAGTCGTTGCATTTATGCATGCATTGTTGAATTCTTTCACAACTTTGACAGCATGCATTCACGACTGTGAATGCGGCAGCCATATTTTTCTCAAAAAATCGTCTGCAATCTGAATATAAATTCGTGTTCTTCAAGTATATCAATTTGAGGCTATACAGCTTCCATAAGCCATTAAATTATGATTAGTCTTTATATATTCTACTTATCATGGAACCTATATCGAATCTGTCTGCTACAGCAAATTCTTCTGTACTTTTGGTTTCATCCGCATTAATTTCAAGTTTTTGAGTTCTTTTTTCTATTGTGCATATCTAGACTTAGAATATGACACAAAAGAATTGATGAATAAGTCACATAAGTCACTTATAATCAAATTAGCTTTTAATATTTCACGTTTCTGACATATGTATCTGGATTCCTAGCTGTCTTTGAAGATTGATTTGCAGAGAAAAATATGAATGTTTACTTAAAAATAAATCTTTTTTATGAATTTAATTATTATGCATTTTTAAATAAATATTTTTAATCATCAAAATGTGACAGATATCAAACCGTGTTAGATTAAAACCTTTACAAAATTTTTATTCCTTGCACTTATCAATATTCATTTTCTATTCATCGCATATGCGAATAAAGCCAAATTCCATAATATCATAGTGATATTGAATAACGTTAAGTGTCTAATTTATCTATCGCAAAAATGTAATGCTATTTTCTTATTCTTCATTCGAATCAAATAATATTAAAAATTATACTTCTTCATTAGCTTTTGAAAATGAAAGAAAATTTCTTGATCAAACTTCATATAAAAAAATGTACGAATTTCAAAAATAATATTATACTCTATTATTGAAAATCGGGAAAAGAATCTAGTTTAAAAAAATGCTAAATTAAAAAAAAAAAGTTGTGTGACATTCTCAAAACATACTTTTTTGTGTTTAGAAGCAGTATAAACATCACTGTGTTTTATACACCTCAAAATAATTATTAACTGCTAAATATAATAACCCACTTGGTTCAACATAGATAAATAAAAACAAAATTATAAAACATTTTCAGCAGGAAATTCTACCGAAATATAATCTTTAAATAATCTATAGAATATGTATGCCGTGATTTTTAAAGAAACCTTTTCAGAAAGGAGTTTAAAAAAAATAATTTCTAGACAAGAATTAAGAGTGATCTTCACCAAACTTGAATCGATTTTGTTTTCTTTCAGTTAAATGTTCAAGAGAAAGATAAAATTATTTTCTAAAGATTTTCCGAATCCAGCAAAATAACTATTGGGAAATGTCGTGAAATGTGTTGAAGAGCAGAATGATTTTCTAAATCTTATTTTCTTTTACACCAAAATATTTTTTGCTTGAACTAAAGTATAGGATGATCTCAAAGACTTCCACAAAGTAACAGCAAAAAATTACTGTAAAAATGGCAATATTTAGTTTATTTTGATAATTATAATAATAAAAGTGAATAAATAATTTAATAGTTTAACTGAAAGTAATAATAGTTAATTAAATTTGAATAGCTAAAATAGAAATAATAATAGTGTAAGTAAAGTTTAATAGTTTTAATGAAAGTAATAATAGTGTTAGTAATGCTTAATAATTTAAATAATACGTTAGAATTTAGTTTGGCCTATGATTAGACACTTAATATAGATGTTTGTGATATATTTACTAACACCATTTGCGTTGATAAATTTCAGTGTGAAAATTCTTGATAAATCATATAAACTCAAGGAAGGGATTACACTCTGATTCTCGTCAAGTAGTGTTTAAAATCTACGCTGTCATATTATACTCGTCATCTGGATATAGATTTTGAATGTGTGTGTTGTGTTGCAGATTATTCCACCTGATTGACAGCAACATCAAGCCAGATCCATGAGCCCGAACACTGCCTCATGTAATAGCATGAATACTGTAACACTGCATCAGGACTCAAGAATAGGTTGCCTTTATTGAAACCGATGCAGCTCAAAATGTGGGCGGAGCAGCTTGAGTCACATTGTATTTTGGACTCATGGAACAAACTTTATGGCCCATCACATGACGTTGTACACGAGTGTATCCACTTCGAAATCCAGCGAGAATTTTTCTGATCGTGCCTGTTGCCAACTCCAACTAAAACAGCTCCATGGTGAGAGCACACGGGCCCTCCTCCATGAATAACAGATTTCTTGCCCGACCCGGGTGACGATTTCTGAAACACTAAGGCAGGAATAAGGATAAGCAGTATCCTTATGGCTGCCGTCTCGGGCCAGGCCAACAGCAAACTCAAAATTCCATCAAACTCAGTTCAACTAAATTCGAGCCAGGCAAACAGCAATTTCATTTCCGTGCACATTCACATGCGACGGAGCCCACTGAAAGGTGATCTTTACATTGAAAATAAAGCGATTCAAAAGATATTTTGATTCACCTAAGTAAAGTTACAAGCACTTTGTTTTTTATGTAATTTTAAACCAACTAGAATGGTTAATTTGAATGCAACTGACAAAAGAATAAATTAATATTTTTTATTGACGCCATTTTGGTTATAATCGAAGCATTTCTCCATTAAGTTCCACTGCCTCACATTTATGCATTTTGCAAAAAATGGAGGAATGGAAGAGAATTAAGCAAAACTATTTCACAGTAAAAATTTTGTAGAATTATATTCAAAGTAAGTTTCTTTTATAGTATTTTTTTTAAGAATCAAATTAAGATTTCATGATTATACTATATTATGACAAAAGGGATTATAAAGAAAATAATAAAAATATCAAAAAGCGTTAAAGGAAATCAAAGATCAAAAAAATTATTCTGAAACAACGGAAAGTTAAGAAATGGGTATTCATATCAAAATAAACTGTATATATATTCCATCAAACTGGTATACCAGTTCTGTGTGAAGTATATAGGGATTTTTCTTTTTATTCAAATAATTATTATTATTTGTACAGCAACACTTCATATCTTTCACAAATTTTAATCAATTTTTCTTCAAAAAAATTAAATTTAAAATTTTTTTTACATAATAAATAACACTTTTTAGCATATTTTAATAAATGCGCACACATTTCAGCTTAAATTTGGTTCTTCTAGACTTTTATTTTCAACAGAAATTGTTCTAAAAGACTATAATCTATTATGGTATGAATAAACACTACGCGGATTTGTTAAGTTGTTCTATCTTTATCACATGAAAATATTTTCTATCGTATATCTTACGTGAATACTGCATTTGCTTTTTTGTGTCCGTTATCAGAGGAACAGTGATTAGTGATTTTGATGCTTTGATGTGAAAAATATAATAGTGTAAAAAGCTCAGCTTTAATGCTTTTTTTATTTTTTTTAAATTATACATTATGTTTTTATTTATATGCGTATTCGTGGCTATCGAATTTGCATATTTTGTCAAGTATTTTTAAAAGCTCATATTTTTATAAATCCTTATCTACACACGAAGTTAGAAAATATGAAGAAAGCCAAATTAAATATTGCATAAATAATTTGGAAATAAATCATTTCTTCTATTACTATAGACTTCACAGATAAAAATAAATATCGTTCCACATTCTCAGCAATTCTTCAGAATATTCAAACAATTTATTTAAATTTTTAATAAGACAAAGCAATTCAAACATCACATTGCGTTGAATTGCAATCTTTTTTTTATTTTTGAAAATGAATTTATGTAGAGAGGGAGGTGGTGCCACCTCATGTGTTGTCCTCGTCATCTGACTGTTGTTCAAAAAGACGAGGTATGTCCCAAAAGAGCATTACACTTGCATTACGACGGAAAGTTAAGATAACCCATCTAAACTAAAAAGTAAACTCTATTTTGACTAAATAAAAGTATCCTGATGCACGTGTAAAAGTACGGAATATTTTCCAATGCGAGAACGAAAAATGTCCTTTCGTATGTCCTTTCACGCCGGTTTTGAGTAAATAAAACTGATCTGATGCTTGTGTAAAAGTAATGAGTATTTCCGAATGCGAGAACGAAAAATAAGCATGCCATGCTTTCGTATGTCCTTTCATCCTTATTTTGACTAAATAAACGCATTCTGACGCATGCGTAAAAGTGCAGACGGCTTTCGAATCCTAGAACGAACAATATATTCGAAATGAAAGAAAATTTTTAAAAAGAAAAGTTTAAGAAAAACAAAATTTTAAAAAGTATTTTTTAAGGATTAAAAATTTCGCTTCGTCTGTATCGATTTTTGCCTCCCTATCTCGAGAGTTCAAAGAAAGGATAAAGATTTTCCTAAAGAATTTTCTAAGAGAGAAAGGTATCCAGTGACAGGTACCTTGAAAAGCCGCGGTACGCAGAAAATTTTTCTTTAATATTATTTCACTACTTTTGTTACATTCTTTTTGAGGGAAAATATAAAAAAAAAGAACTAAAAAATAAAAGGAATGATGGGAAATAGAAGGGGAGAAAGGCTGCGCAGAAGTGCCAGAGGAAGTCAAAGATTTGACGTGAAGGCTTCAAGCAATTTAGAAAACGGCGATAACGGGAAATTCTTACCTGAGTTCTCAGGTCAGAATAAAATATTTATTTTTCTCCAGGGCTTCTGGCTTCGTTTGATACAAAATAATAAAAGGATTCTTGATCGAGTATAAAAATGTTTCGGCCCATTCAAACAGCAACGTGGAAGTAGTTTTTATATTCTTTAGCCTGACTTTTTATTTTTTAATATTTGAATCTACTGTTTTTGAATAAACGTTTGCAACTAATCTATGCAATGGATTGGTTAAGGTATCCGACGACGTTCGTAGAAACAATTTTGAAAAAATGGATTTTTAAAAATATTATTTAAAATTGTGGTTTTTCGATGTATTGTTAAAATGCTAACAAAATGATACTATGAAACAAAATGCTATGAATATAAAAAATTAATTAGAAGTGTTTATTTTGAGAAATATGAAAATTTGTAGTAAATTTTAACGAAATTTAATCAAAACGGTTAACAGTCTACACAAAATTGTAATGCAGCAATCCTACTTTTCTTTCTAAAAATATAATGATGAATAAAATGATCCAAAATCTAACAAAAATCTTCAGATGCAAAGAATTTATGGATAAAAACATACGTATATATTCATTTTTTTCTATAAATTTACAACTTAATTTTTCTAAAAACCCCTACAACTGAAAAAGTATTTGACCAGTAATAAAACTATTCGTTCATTCCATTTCCCATATCATTTAAAACACACGCTGAAATTGTTATGTAAATACCTCTATTAGTTTTTGAGATATAACGTTAATTGTAGAGAATTTTTATGAAAATGAAAGTTTTGAGAAAATTAAAGACAGATTTTGCTGAAAAATACATTTTACTTAAAATTTCCTTGGATGAGATGACAGCCTTTCCTTTTCCTCGAAAAAATTGACTATTTTGGAGAGAGAAAAGTCTTAACTGCAAGAAATACCAGTTAAAAAATCACCAATGTGGTGTAAGCAGTGTTTTTAACGTTGCCGGATAATTTAAGAACTTTTAGATTTGTGCCGATTTTTTTAAGGTATTTGACTGCGTTAAACACAGTGATTATTGACCGCATGCTCGATTTTTATTTCTTAAAGTTCAGATTTTCCTCTTTCCCAAACGGTTTATCTTTTCTAGGAAAAGGAAGGACTGACTTATCATCCAGGGAAATTTTAAACGAATTCTACCCTTCCACTAAAATTTGTCTTTCGCTTCCATTTTCTCAAATCTTCAATTTTCAGAAAAAATTATGAACCGTTAACATGATATTTCAAAAACTAACAGAAGTATTCACATAAAAATTTCAGCGTGTGTTTTAAATAATATGAGTAATGAAATGAACCAAAAGTTTTATTGAGGGTGAAATACTTTTCCATTTATAGGTGTTTTTAGAAAAATTAAGTTGAAAATTTATGGAAAAAAATGCATATATACTTATATTTTCACCCATCACTTCTTTGTACCTCAAAATCTTTCCTGGATTTTGGTTCATTTCATTCATTATTATATTTTGTAACTTGTGAACTAAGAAAAATAGGATTGCTGCTTTGCAATTTTGCGTAGAGTGTTAACCATTTTAGTTAAATTTCATTAAAACTTAATACAATTTTTTCATATTTCGCAAAATATATTATATTTTCAAATAATTTTGTTGTATTTATAGTATTTTGTATTATAATTGGCGACACATCTAACAACTATAGTTTTAAATATATTTTTTAATTTTTCCTTCGAACTTAGTCTGATACCTTAACTGAAATTTTCAAAGATAGACAAGAAATATTTCTATTTTATAACCGTTATGAAATAATTTATGTGGCAGTACGACTTGGTGGTAAGGTCTCGGGTTCGGCACTGAATGGTTTCAGGTTTGAGACCTGATTCCACCGATTAACAGACGTGTAAGGGATTTATTGCACTTTAAATCCGTCGGGCAAAAAATCCTCCTGTTGGTGTGGTGTGGTATGGACAGTTGGAGACGGTGCTAGCACAAATATCATAATCGTCATAGGACTGCGGTCAAAATTACGAGCTCTGTACCAAATAACCCTAGTGTTGCTTTACAATAAGACATTATAATATACTAAATTAATTATAATTATATTATAATTAATATAATTACATAATAAATTAATATAATTAAACTTAATTTGAATGGCACTAGACTTTTTGTGAAGGTCACCAAACTTCCAAATAAAAATCGTATTCTTTGTAGTTTACTGCTATAATCTTTGCCTACATGCAAAGCACACCTTAATTGCAATCGGATCTCAAACTTGGCATATTGATTCTTTTTGATACATGTTTTGGCACAATTTAAAATTTTTTTTACTATTAATGTTTTTTACTTCAAATTTTGCTTAGAAAAGTTCTGCCTTATTGGAATATTCAAATATTATCTCCTAATATGTATAATAGCTTATATGTATATATAATATGTGCGTGTGTATATTTAAAATCATGTAATATTTGAGAAATTCTGCAGTAATTAATGAATATAATAGGCTATATTCCTAATAATTTGTTCTCTTTATCAAATTCGTTCTAGAGCAGACAAATGCAAAAATGGAACCTATAAATCAAAATTCCACTAATTTATAAAATCAAACAATAAAACAGATTGGGTAAAACAATTCGATTATTACTGAAATTTTCTTTAAAAAAATGCAAAATGAATATTTGCCGTTTTCCTTGTGAGATTAAGATGTTATAAATATTGCATCGAATGTTATACTTTTCAGAATCAAATTTTATACTTCTCAGAAATGCATTTTAGCTGGTAATTTGAAAATTTGTTATGGCTTTTACAAATTTTCCACGGTGATTACACAGAAAATTCTTTGTGGTTTTCTGTTAATTAGGAGACATTTTACAACTGAATATACTTGTTGACGAGACAGTTTTTCACTCAAATTAGACTTTCTAATGGGTGTATTAGTATGAAAAACTGCCACTATATTGTGTAGATGATACATAGATATACTATAAAAATTTTTCAAAATATATTAACTTGCGGAAAAATGCGGCGGAGCATACATTTTTTTTTATCAAATTATATGCTACAATAAATTTTTGGGATTAAACATATTACTTTATAATTTTTAACCTATATTTATTTTTCCAGTGTAAAAATAAGAGAAAAAATATAGGTCAATAATAATATAACTAATAAAAAATAAACTCATATTTTTGAATCAAATTCAAAAATATGTTAAACGAAATTACAATGCATAAAATTGACCCTTTTTTTATCGCCTTTTGTGACTGTCATAGCGCGGTTGTCTAGGGTATTTAACATAAATGCTAAGAACAACTGCGATAAAAATCGATCTATAAATTCTTTTTATATTTCTCTTGGTACATCAATATATTTTATAAATTTTCAATATACATTACCACTAGAAAAGTAAATTATGTTTGAACATGCATATCAGAATTAGCCGAATTTGAAATTAGCCTATCCTTGCCACTAAAATCACTTTCTGTTTCATTTAAAAGTGTCTGGAGCATTGCTCTATTATAGGATCAGTAAATTGGATGATATATTGGGGCCCAGGTCTTAGAGCCATCTTCTAAGCCTTGTTTATCACTGTGACACTAAAAGGGAGGTGCAGTTTTAGAGACCGTGCTCTAAGATATGACTGAATTATTTTAAAAAGCATCCGCTGAAACTGATTGAAAAAGTTCGTCAATTGAAGGTCAGGGAGTTATAGGGGTGATTGAAAGACTGTCGCTAGTGGTCTCACGACCGCATGTCCGCAGTTAAGGGTTAAAACTAAATTCTTCTGAACAGTAGTTCTACAATTATATTTAGTTTCTACGATTACTTTACATGTTTTATATCTCGGCGAAGAAATGACATTAGTGTACGTTTTAAGGTAATCGAAATTCTAATGTTTATACAAAATGGCGAAGTCCATACTCATATCCCTTTAATTTGCCTAACGAATTGCCTGCTAATTATATAAAACTGAGTGTATGGTTTAAAATAAATTACCCATCTATAAAAACATTGCGAATAGTTTAGGGCAGCCATCTGGTGTATATATTGAGCAATAAACATGATTTCAAGCATAAGAAATAGATTGTTTTATTATTTTTGGCGCATTACTTTTGAATACGCCAGCCTGGAAATAACTCGGGAGCGAGAAATAGAGGTAAAAATTTCACCCCGTCATTTTCACGGGAGCGAGACGGAAAGGGTTAATTTGCCTAATGGTTTTACTAAACATATGGATTATAAGTAATGTTTTGGATTAATATTTCATTGGAATATGTTTTTTATAACATTTTCAAATTAGCTGTCCATAGATCAAACACCACTTCCCCTTTTATTATTTTCTCAGATTTTTTTCTTTCAGTTCCTTAAAATTAAACCTCGCGTCAGCAAAAAAAAAAAAAAAAAAAAAAAAAAAAAAAACTAAATGCAACAGGGTAAGGAAAATAAAAGAAAAAAGAAACAAGAAGAGTCTTCCGAAACTTTTTATGAGCAAAGCCTATCAGAAAAGACCGAATGGATCTATTGAACTAGTATTAAAACGTTTCTAAAAAGAAATTTGAGAAAAGATAAATACAACGACGCAAAAAATTCAAAAAGTAGTTGTTTTTTTTTCTCCTTCTTCTTCCGATTGAGAGGTTCACAGATACATTATTGATTTCTACCTCTGTCAAAAGTTTTTAGAAGAGGGTAAAAACCTTTCACAAGAAAAGAAGAAAGATTAAGAAAGAATTTTGTGACAGTTAAATGCAAAAAAAAAAAATCTTTTCGCTCAGAAGATTCTTGTTATTTGATAAAAATTACCTGCCATGCTATTTCAACCGACATTCATTCTTCATTAAATGGCAATTTTGTCTTCATATTAAAGTCTATTAATGTTCATTATAAAAAGATAGCACAAAGTAGCAAGCGATATGCTTGATATTATCCACTGATTTCTCTAACGGCAGTAATTATGTATGTTTTATATATGATATTTTGATCATATATCAAAATATCATATATGATGAGAAATATTAAAATAGTCTAACTTCCCGAGAAACTGAAAAATATATGAAATTTGAAATGCCTAACATGTTTGAGAAAGGATAAAAATTTTATTACAATATTCTAGCTCTACATATACGACACAAATCAGATAAAAGTGCTTAAAAATTTTACTTTTAAGAAATATAGATTCCATTTATACATACTTTTTTTACAAGAAACTTCAATGGTTAATTTGCTTTAAACCAAACACTTCATCTAGTCATATGTATTTCAAAATCACTTTATTCATAGCATTAACTTTTTATGAAACAAATTCTCAAAATAACATTTTAATATAGGTCAAAAGCTCCAACATCAACTTACCATAAAGCCATTAGATTTCAATTTTCCATATGGGGTATAAAATTTCCTAGGGTAGTGCGAAAGATTAGTTCTTAATTTCTCAGAAGCTTCAGTTAAGCCGAAACACATTAGCGCTGCAAACATTTAATATTCTTGAAAAGCTCTATCAAATATGTGATGCCAAATCCTCATAAGCGTTTAGAATTCAGGTGAGCTAAAATAATAAAAGGATGTTAAGTCTTATAAACTTTGAAGACCGTTTTTTTTGATACAGTTGATATAGAATTGCTTATAATGTCATATTTTTTATCTTATCATATTTAAATGTATTTAAAGAGTCAACAAATTCGAACTGAAAACTTAAACGAATCTCCACGTTTTATTCCTTGCTGAGATCTAAAAATATATTTTTGGCATTATGTCTGTCTGTGGCACAGTTAAAGCAAAAACTCAAGGAACTATAAGGATTAACTTTGGTTTATGGTTTTTACACCAAATTTGGATATTTCTATTAAATTGTCAGCAAAATTCATTCTGAGTAAGCAGTTTTTTCAGCTGTTCGAGTATAAAATGACGCGATAACTATAAAAGAAAAAGAAGATATACGTCAAATGTTGAGCCAAATCTTTGTCTGTTTTGGCTCAATATTTTGTCACGTGTCTGTATGTTGAAAAACATATAAGTAATTCTAAATCAAAACTTAAATATATATACAATTTCGTACGTGATTTCATGACTACAAGAATAGTTCTGTATCAAATTTTTGTTTCAATAGGTTAGAAGAAAACATGTATAAAATACAAATTTTTGTTTTATATACTATTAATCTCATGCTAGCGATTAATCGCCAAGGAACATATGATAAATTAGTTAAAAATCCCAAATTCATATCAAAGGTTAATATTTCATAATCATTGCACTTCAATGCCATTCAAGGTCAATAGTCATGGTAAGAAATCGATAATTTGTGCTGGAGTTGAATGATAACATTATTATTAAGGAGAAAGTGAGAAAGTTTATGTGAAAATAAGAAAGTATGCGCAAACATGTACTGCAATTTCAAGAAATTTTTGCATCTGATACAACCAAATCTTTTCCCGTTAGAATGAAAAGGTTTCTTGTTGTGTGTTGGTTTTCCTACTTCCATCGAGCTTGGCAAATGATACTGACCATAATATAGTTTCCAATAGTAATTTCATTTCTTTGAAACAGGTTTTAACATTAATGCATCTATTATTATAGTTTGGACATTGGTTGACTTGTAGTAAGAAGGGTGTTATGGATGTCATTTGTATAAGAATAATCAGGAATAATTCAGAGATATATATACATTTACAAAAAGCTGTGAATAAGGTATATGTGTTTTAAAAATTCCATGAATGCCAAATACATCGCTGGCATGGAAAGGGGAACTAGAATTTATTGACATAATCTATTGTATAAGGATTATGCAGTATTCCCGGATCCAAAAGAATGAGGCTTAAGATATTATCAATCTAATCCATAGATAGATTGAAAACATTATGCTTTTAGTATATATCAGTTTTATATACTTGATACAAAGTAAAGTATCGATACTATATCAAAGTCATATCAAATAAATTATATATTCAGTATGTAGAAGTTTTGAATGCCTGATTAAAAAGTATCAGGTTGTTATGATATCGCCCATCCATATCGTAATAGCAGCTCGATAAATCGGAGAATGAAGAGAATAATGGACTGGTGCACCACACATCCATTGAACATTTTATTAAAATGTCTCCACTCTTGCAAGAAGATAGAAACTAGGCAGCTTATTTCAATTAAATGGAGACACCCTGCGTTTATAGCTAATGAAATGGTTTGTGACATGGGTTTCTTGTGTGAATATTATTCGTATTCGTGTTCTAATTCTCCTTATTTTTACCATGAATTTGGAATGCCTCTGTAGGCAAGTATTTCTTTTTATAAACATGAAATTTCTTAATTAGATTTTGAAATTAGAACAGCCATTTCGGAAAATTTTAGCATGTGAATCCATTTGCAGCTTGAAAAATATCAAGATGATATAGTGATATGTTCTAGTTTCATCAATGATTGTCTGCATTTTATTATGAACACTATTAGTGGTATGTGATAAATAGTTAGACATAGGGTAAATACGACTAATAACCACAATTAGTCATACTATTAGAGGTCAAGCTTTCAGCGCTTGTTTACAGCGATGTGGTGTGAAAAACGGGCATAACATCGTATTAACTTCATTTGAAGGGATAAAAAGATTTCTATACACGGAATAAAAATATAAAAAATGTTTTATGCTTTTTCTGTCAACTGTTTCGTTATAAATTAAAATTTTATTCATTTTAAATGTTTCAATTAATCCTTCCAATTGTTCAGAGTTAAAAACAATGTGTGTAAAAGTGATGTGATGTGTAAAGAACATGCATAACATCGTATTAATTCCATTTGAAGCAAAAAAGAGGATTATTTCAATGCATGGAATAAAAAAATTCATTTTATGCTTTTTCTGAAAACTGTTTCATTATAAATTAAAAACATTTTTCACTTTAAATGTTTGGATTAAATCTGCCCTTTGTTGAAACTTAAAAACAAAGAAAAAGAAATGCTCTATTAAACATTTTTTTGTTCTTACATTCAAAGTTATTTCATACCGGCGTGTTGTAATCATGCCATGACTTAGTGCTTGTCTTGTAATAATCTCATAATCCTTCTATAGGATTGCATTCTTTAGAAAAAGAACTACAAAAATTTTAATCTCATATATTTCATGCAAAGCCTTAAAATGAAATCTAAGTGGTTTTTGGAATTTTTATGCTTAATGTGCATGTAACTTTACAAACATTAAATTTTCAAATGAAATCTCATAAATAAAGAATTCAAATTTATTCTCTGTTCGCTGTCTTAATAGTTAAAGGAATTAAAACGATTATGAAAACAAGCTTGGAAACTATTCTTGTCTGGTTTACCATTTTCGGCTTAACTAACACTTGTGGTTTTATTATTTTTTTAATATTGCGTGTATCACATTAGATATTTGTTATTTGTTAAGGAATATTTCAAAATTTTGTTAATTTAAAAATGTACTGCACTAATGGGACACTATATTTCTTTTTATTTTTACCTTTAATAAAATGCCTCTTTAGCATACAATTATCTTACATTTTTGGACATAATGCATTTCCCTTTCATTAGTTTAAGAGATAATCTTTTTGCTCTACAAAACGGATTAAATTGTTTACCAAAACATCCCACGGGATTACTTTTGCGCGGAAAATATTTCAATGGTAACTTTAATGATCCTTTTTTTGCTGTAATTTGACCTTTTACATATTAAATGTATTTTTAATGAAAGGAAAGACGAAAAACAAAATCTGGTGCACTTTATTACAAAATGTCAATGGTTGCGTGATAAAATGACATACATATTAGTAAAAAAATGCGGAAATGTGCAAAATTTTAAAGGGAAATCTGTATTTGATGATCATTTATACGTTGGGAGTACGAGCACAATTCAGTTTAACAACGTTTTCTATTATTCTTGAATTTCTACTATTATCGCTGAATGCTGCTATTACTCTTGAATGACTCATTATCACCAGGTGGAAATTTTCCTTGAACACCTCTATTCAACCCGGTGACTACTACTTTTGTATGGCTTGTTTCTACGAAGGCGGATATTAGTCTTGAACGCCTCATTTTACCCGGAGTCTAGCATTCTTGAATCCTTATTACCATCCGCTAGCTACTAGTTTTGAACGCCTCATTAACAGACTGTTGTTACAGGTTTTGAATGCCATATTACCACCTGAAAGCTACTATTGTTGAACGCCTCATTTGCACTTGGCGGCTATTGTTTTTGAATGAATCATTTCCATTCGACGGCTAATGTTCTTGAATGTATCATTTCCATTCGACAGCTAATGTTCTTAAACGTCTTTTTGACATTTAGTAACTAAGACAAAATTACAAATATCTGATATGAAGTATGCCTCTTTAATTGCTGTTCCAAATTTAATCAAGCCACGCCGCAACATTTTAGTTACCCCAGAGCAAAATATCTCTGATTGACCTCTATAATGATTTGATATTTTAAATGATTAAAGATTAACAATTTTATCTTGAAAATTTTGCCCGCTGGCATGATGTTTTTTGTCGTAATTTTCAATGAATTATTTGTTTTTGATTTTTACTTCTCCTAATAGCTTTTCTGACAAATTTCGTACCCATCTGAATAATGCTGAAAAATCAACATCGGTCTCGGTTTAATTAATAATTAATATGTATAAGTAAATAGAAAAGAAATTATCTTTAAAAACTTTATAAACGTAAAATAAAAAATAAACCTAAATTCTTAATGATGTCTTAAATAAGATACATGTGAATTGAAGCAATGGAAATACAAACTTACCAAACTCTGCATTACTGATATTGGAAATTTGATACCATTTATTTAAAACTCGGTAACTTCGTAAGATTGCCTCTTATACTTCAGAAATAATAAATGTATCAACTATTTTAATAATTAGTCTCATTTTCATCACCGTGTTTAATCAATTTTTTTTCTTTTCTTGTTCTGACGACAAATGAAGTAATAAAAAGAAAATTTTCCTCTGCTTAAAGTAATGAATAAATAGTGAATATCGTTAAGCACCTTATTGTTATTCTGCAGACTTTTTTCACAAGTGAAACTATTTACTATGCAAGGGATGGGATGGTTATTTTTATACTTTTAAAAAATTACTGGAGTGTCTAGACACTAAATGAGCAGCTAATTAATTGAAAAATTAATCAGAGAACTATAGATGAAAAATTTACTAGTAACCTAGATACTAAATCATTAGTAAAGGTACTGGGTAGCGTTTTTCAACTATTTTATTGAAAACTATCTTGAAACTGCGTATCGAAAACTATTTGAATTTTGTTCTACTTATTTAGATGCTATTTTTTTATTTTGAAATATAGGACATTTTATTTTTTTTAGTGGTATTGGGTTTATTAATTTGAATTTATTAATAGAATGAAGTAACAAACATTTAAGAACTAGTTATTACCCCCGACTCCGTTCGCGGGGAAGTTTTAACGTATATGTACGGAAAACTATCAAATCATGACAAATAAAAAAAATTAAACCTAACCTAAAAACAAAAATTTAAAAGTATAAACATATACGAAAAATCTGCAACATCAACACAATTTAATAACAAAAACACACAACTAACGTAAAAAAAATTATTTACATTGTATACACAAAATAAAACAAAACAGCAAATCAATTCAGTATTTCTTTAAAATCAGGTCAAATCCATTTTATTTATTGATCGAAATTGAGATAGCTACAACAGTATTATACACATCATTGTTAAAATTTTAATTGAAATGAAAACATAATTGTCAACAGTCACGCGGGAACTTTCAACGACAGTTGGCGTAACGCAAATGGCTGACTTTTCTTCACCAGTTGGGGTAACAAAACGGAGATTAGAAATGTTTAATTTCCTTTCTTTTAAATACATCAAACACAAAGAAAATAAATAGAAACGTTTGAAATAATTGGTTGAAATTCTGCTAAGCCTAACCTCGTTTCGGTTAGGAAAAAAAATTGGAGCCTTATTAATCTTTGGTGGGATTTGGCATTTTTGGAGCGAAAGTTAGTTTTTAATGAATATTAAAAAATGAACTCTCAAACACACACAATGAAATGTTAATAAAAAATGCACCACTCAATTAACCGGAATAAAAAGTAGCCTATGCTCTATTTCTGATTATAATATATCCTTTTGCATCTAATTCAGTTCAGCCGTTCTGGGGTGATTGAGCATTCGTCCATCCATTTATGGATCCACAGCACAAACTATTACACAATCCATTTAGAATGGATTGTGTAATAGTTTGTGCTGTGATGTGTGATCAATTTTTTAAAAAATCTTCCATTTAAAGGCAAATGAACAGAATATCGTGCAAAAAATTTAGGAATCCACATGGAGAGTATTGTAACAGTAATTCAACTTCTTTCTTTATTATATAAAAATGAAAGTGACTAGCATTCAGAGTGTTACATAGTGCACATTTTACAAACGGAGATGATTTTATAGCAGTCAAAAAATCCTTTTCTTTCTTTTTAAAACTGCACAAATTTAATTTTTGATAACTGTATGTACTTATTCATTTAAATATAATTATTTACCATCTTTTTTCTGACAGAGAATGGATTGAATAACGAAAAAATTAAAGACGCTATTGGCAATTTACCAGCTTGATGTAAATTTATATTTATTATTCACTAAAAAGCTATCGAAAAGGGGGACCTTAACGATGATATGTTAATTATTTTCATAACTTGGCAATTTTTTATGAGATAGTTATACGAGCCATTGCGAGCCGAATTATAGGGTACAACATATTTTCACTGTTTCAAGGCACTGTATCAAAAATTAATGTATAGAATAAAATCAAAATTCATATAATAATTTTGTAAATTATGGAAAACGACTTCTGGGCATAAATTTGACGAAAAGTCACCGATACATTATATCCCATTAATAAAGCAAATAGCATTGAAAATATTACTATATTACTAAGGGATACTATTGCAGATGTATAAAAGATTATCTTCCGAATGTTTGTTTATATATATAGATCCTTTATCTCGTTAATGAATTTTTATCCTATAATATTGTAGAAATTCTACATAATTTATTTGCATACTTTACTTTCATTACCAATTTATTCAATTGTCAATTCTGACAATTTTAAGATTTGAAGATACTAATCTTCAATTTCCATGGAAAAAAATTCTTCTCATAGAATTCAATTTACAATATCCGGCTTCATTTTTTTCAGTGAGTTTTAAATGTAGATGCTTACCAATAGTATAAGTTATTTTGTAACACCTTGCATATAAACTGAAAAATGCAGTTTTTAGTTTTATTTTTTGTCGTCTAATAATGTTAGATTAGTGTGATTAATAATGATGTCATTCATGTGGTTATTTCAACAGGATATGAATCAGAAATTTCGAGGTTGAATTCATTATTAAGGAATCTCTTCTTTCAAGCGTTATTATTGTAGATTATTACCGAAGATCAAGAAGTCCATGTCTTGAAATAGAGAAAAAATAAGCCTGTGTTTGATTATTAATAATTACTAAAATCAAGATCCAAACTCTTGTAGTTGCTGAAAAAGTTGGGAAATTGTACCATTTAAGAATATTTCTGGACATTTCAACCAAATTAAAAAGCATACACATCCGTTTTCATTCAGAAAAAAAAGTAAGCTTTGCCGATTTTCTTAATTGTGTTCATAAATTCGGACACATTTTTTTGTTTCATTTCCAGAATATTATACAACATTCTAGATGCTAAGGACGATCCATTTAATACTGCTACAAATATAAAATGTTTTTTCGCAATCTGTAATGATTACATTAATGTAAATGTAATGATTACATTTTTTGAAAGCAATTCGCAATTCTAAAAACTGAGTGATTAATGACATGCAAACCCTTAAAGATAAGAAAATGATGTAAAATAAACGTTCTGAGAACATTTGAAAAGACATACAGAGCGTTGTTAAATAACTTTTGAGTGAGAAACGACCAATTCAGAAATTGGGTAGAAGGAGTAATTTTTTTCAGTTCATATTTGTTATAAATGGTCAGTTGGGAAAACTAGAGAAATATGTAATTATAACAGATTTTTTTTCCAGGGTGGGAGGAATTTAATGATTTTTGTTCTCCTTTTTATGGTGTATTTAATAGATTTTTCCTGTCAAGTTGGATAAAATTTATTAAAGAATTCTTTTCTTAACATTGTCACAAAAAAAAAACAGAGCGATCCAAAAAGCCAGTCGAACTTTAAAAATAAATAATTCTAAAACGAATAAAGATCAAATGATGTGGTTTGCACTAAACGGCTGGAAAAGAGGCCGAGTTTTGTGTGACAACGAAAAAAAATTCTGTTGGCAAAAAACAGATGGCACTGTCGGATTTTGATGTAGAATTAGGCAAAACAACAAACTGCATATGCAACTGCAGCAGGTAATGATACTCGAAGCTGATATGCCTCGAAATGTTGCCTATGATTGAGAACCTGTTAGTTAAATTTTATTATTAGAATTCGGAAAAGTGCCGCTGCGGCATTGCGAGCATATTACTACATGAATAATATACGAGATAGCAAAGTACCAATAACTTCTTCTGTATTGAGAAAAATGGTGAAGAAATTTGAAGCTACAGATTCTTTGGCATCACACATAAGAAGTGGAAGTCCCACAGCAACCGCTACTGTTGCCACGAGAGTGGAACAGACGGTACAATTTATGTTGGCAGTTTCTGCATATGGGGAGTGCATACCAGAAATTTCAAGGCAGATAGGAGGGTCTTTCGGAAGGGTCTGGAAAGAACTGCGAATAATTCTGAAGCGTATTCCTACAAGTCGCAACATAACCAAGAACAGAAACCTCCTGACTCTTGCTACGATTTTGTGAATTTGGTATTTAATAAGATGGAAGAGTTGAACGACTGACTTCATACTGTTCTTTGGACTGATGAAGTGCATTTCACACTCTCTGGCACTGTTAACAATCACAGTTGTCGAGTTGGGACTACAGAAAATCCACACGCATTTGTTGAGGAACCCTTGCAACAGCCTGAAGTGACAGACTAGCGGGGCTTCTGGTTTCATAATTGGTCCTTTATTTTCGAGGAAGTCACACAGACTGGTTTCATAACAGGTTCTAGCACTGGTGAGCGACATGCAACACAGAAAACAACATAATTCTTGAACTAAAAGCTCGATAAGCACTCCAAACTCCGCCTTTATGCAAGATGGAGCACCTCGTATTGTTCTGTCTATGTTATGCTCAACATTTTGGGAGGATCGTATTATCCGTCGATACTTTAATCACAAAAGACCTCTAAGATTTCCCGATCTGAAATCCTGTGATTTTTGGTATCGGGGCTTCTTGAAGCTACAAGTCTACCGCGACCAACCAGCAACAATGGCAGCGCTGAAAGATGCCCTCCGCAAAAATGTTTCTGGAACAAGGCAAGAAATACTACTAAATGCTGTGAACGGTCTGATGACTCATCTCACAGACGTACTTCTAATTGATGGACAGTACAATAAACATTTAACTAATTAACTGTAATTAAACTGACTTGAAAGTTGTCAACATTTTTTTCATTTTAAATCATCTTTTAGTGAAATAAACTATAGCTCCATTTGTTGGTAGCCAACAGAACTATTTTTGTTTCGTTGCCACTCAAAATTCGACTTCTTTTTCATCCCTTTAGTGCAGACAGCATCTTTTGAATTTTATTCGCTTACGAATTATTCATTTTAAAAATTTGTCCTAATTGTTTGTTCATCCGGTATTTTAAGATGATGTAAAAATTAAAGTTCCGTTAAAATATTTGGAGAAGCTACAATCAAAAAAAGGTGAAATTTTAATTATTGTCAACTAAAAACACTCGTAATTAAAACAATAAAAAATGATCTTAGATTCAGATTTTTACCATCAGAAATGTGTAATAGAATATTTTTGTTTGTCCAGATCAAATAGTCTGGCTTGTAAAAGATGAAGAAAAAAAAGATACATTAATACACACATTCAACAATATTAGTTGACATGTTAGGAAAATAGTTCTGTCCAGATATCCTTAGTTATATCTCTGTTCACAATTAAGAAAAAAATAAAGAATTCTCTATTCTTCATTTTTAGGCTCTTATACCTCAAAGAGCACTTTTGTCGCTAATTGCCAGTTGCAGAGTGTTAAATATTTTCTTTGTTTAAGTCTTAATTATTTATCCTGCATTTAAATAAATTAAATATTTCTATACTCACAACTCTATTAACCTTTCTTTCATAATTTAATGTATATTTAATAATTACTTTTGCTTAAATACAAACTTAACAATCAACATAAAATTAAAATACTTTTCAAGGACTATTAAAATAAAATTTCGTGTAAATATTTTATATTATAGCAAAATTCTTAAACTTTCTTTGACAATAAAGCAAACTCATTTTAATATGTAATTTATATGTAGTTTAATTTTTTGTAACCTCATTTAATACTTTCTACAGAATTCTAAATACAAACAAACAAACAAACAAA
>JAPMOQ010015958.1:188666-199644 GCA_026543055.1 Argiope trifasciata | reverse complement strand
CAGCATAAACATAAAACTTTATTAGTTCGCCATATTGGCTATAGATGGCAGCACATTACCGCTTGAAAATTTAAGTAGCCATTATGGCGAACTAATAAAGTTTGAAAATATCCTATCTGTAACTCCGAACTGCTCGACTGTAGCGCTTCAAAACCGGCGCCAATCGATTCCTCGGGGACAGAAACCCCAGACCCCCAAGTTTACCTGAGTTTATTAAGTCTGGGGCGATTTTCGACTTGACAACAATTCCTCGTATTATAGTATTAGATATTCTGCAAACAAATATTTTTTTATATATAAGATTTGTGTATTATCTTAGAATTGTAAAGCCTGGTGTTCTTTCAGAATAGCAATGAAAGAAACCATTTATTGTATCTCGTGATTCGTTTCATATTCGTTCAGTATTATCAAGTGTAATATTAGAAAATGTGATTTAAATATTTTCTTTTAAAACTGATTAAACATAGAAAATATATTTATATCATAAAATCTTTAATTTAGTTGAAAAGATAATTTTTTGAAAACTGAGATAGCACAAAGTTTTTTGTACTGTAATAATTTTGGAAGTTACTGCAAAAAACGCTAAAGTTTTATTAAATGTTTAGTTAAAATTTCAAACCTTTAAGATGAGTTCCTCTAAAACTTTCTCTCGCATTCTCTAACAAAACTTTTATCTCAGAGAAAGACTGCATTTAAGTACAATAAATATTAATATCTAGCTTGAATTTAGTATATTTACTGAATCTGCTGTGTCTTCTTGGCGAGTCATTTGGTGGTTAATTCATGGTTAATAGATTAGTTATCTCGGCTAACATTAAAGTCTCTCAAAAGAATTACGGCATATTAGACACACACAATTCTTTTATATGAAATTATGAAATATAATCTTAATTATATGGAGTTACATGGCTTTCCCAAAGTCAATAATTACGCCTTTGCAACAATAGAGCACCTTTTTTTTATTTAGTATGCAAAAAGGATTTGGAAGATCACTGATATTGTTGTGAATTTAAGACTGGTCATTCCTAAATCATAAATAGAATCAGAAAACGATTAGATACTATATTCTGAGTATTCCAATATTCTGTAGGGTACTATTAAAAAAATTCATTGACATAAGTAGAATTTTTTCAATGTAAACTTGTCATTTCAGTTGCAAAATATTTATTTTAATTTTTCGTAAATGCTTTCTTCAATAAAAATAACTGACTTATTAGAAATTTTAAAAATAATTGTTGTCTTTAGCTATACTTTGAATATTAAAATATTATGGAAAATGTCCACCTGTTTGTGGTGTATAAAAAAATACACGCTACTAATACACGGACAACGTTGCTTTATTCTCTTTGAAAGCTCATTAATGCGCAGTATCAAAACACAGACGGTGTGTGCAACAACAAATAAGAAATTATGGTGAACCACAGCAGACAACCAACAGATCGGTATTAAACAATCACAACAAGGCAAAACACTCATAACGAATTTGCATGAGATCACACTCAGGTGCTTCATCGGTGCTATCATTCAATTATTCGAAATCAGATGCAATCTAAACCCTGGATTTATCTGTTGAGTTTTTGCTTAACTGCATGTTTGAACTCAATTCTCTTGACTCACCAACTATCTTTTATAGTTCATTTGATAGGGCATCGAAAGTTCAAGAACTAAGAGCTGGAACTAGAGTCCTAATAGAGTTATCGGCAAGATTCAAGAATATTCGGGTCTTGCATTTTTTCGTCAAAGCTGCCAAATTTGTCACCAAGGTCACAGGTAGTGACATGTATCTACCCAGGATCCACTCGACCTATCTTACTAGGAAACTAGGTCACCAGTAAAGCAATATTACAAATTTATCTCATCAGGGGATAAGTTCTATCTCTAAACACTTTGTTGCACATAGTGAAATTTTAATAGAATATTCTAGAAAGTTCTACATGTTTCATTCAAATAATACGGCGCAATTCTGTAAATTCCTGTGTTATTATTTTAACTGAATTTGTGTTGATGTATTTGGATTTTCTTAGAAAACGTTATTACTTTTTAGTGAAACACATCGAAGATAGAAATGGTTTAGGATTTTCTAAGTGATCAGCTATAGTAAAAAGTCTCTCTTTTGTCTATTCACAATGGTTCTCACTCTCGAATTTTAAAATATTACGGCGTTTTTTTCTTTTTGATATTTTTCAAGTAGTCTATCTATTTGATTTTATAGAATAACGCTCAAATTTCAATTAAAAAGAGAAGTATTCTAGTATATAAAA
The DNA here is from genome assembly GCA_026543055.1 of Argiope trifasciata. Taxonomy (NCBI): domain Eukaryota; kingdom Metazoa; phylum Arthropoda; class Arachnida; order Araneae; family Araneidae; genus Argiope; species Argiope trifasciata. The sequence goes on along the minus strand of JAPMOQ010015958.1, from coordinate 197,383 downwards.
GTGTTTTTTCAATCATAGACTAAAAATATTCATTTTCAGAGTATAACTTAATTTGACAACTAAGAAAACACTATTATTACAAAGCGAAGAAAGTTAGATGGATAAAATTCGGCGCATAGTTTAATATCTTTTGAACCAGAACCAACAAGGGGTTGACCTTGAAAGGAAACTCAGAAGTGTAATGACTTAAATACATCTAATTATCTTATGTGCGAATGTTTTACAGCAATTTTAGTTCTATGTTAAATTTTGAAAAAAAAAAAAAAAAAAAAAAAAAACTCTCGTCTGAAATACGAAATCACTTTTATTGCATTATGTAGCCTGTTTTTATTACAGTAAAGGTAATATAATTTAGAAGTTTTTTAAATTTAGTATTATCTATAATTTCTTTTCTTTAATTTAATTTCTTTTGTGATTAAATTATCTGGATAGCTTTTATCAGATATACAGACACAATTACAATTTCACATTCTATTTTTTATAATTACAACTACAATCTTGGTGTCGAAAGTGAATCTCGTTAAATGGATAGGAGACGCAATTTATTTCCAATCCAAATTAAATTAGTGTGAAAAAGTTGTCAGCCTATTTTTCTTCATTCTATTTAAATACATTGAAACGGATAGTTTGAATTCCAGTTTTTTATTAAAGCGAAAAGTTAAAAAAAAATTGAAAGAAAGAGATTTTATATTACAAAAATTAGATTAAAAGAAAAAGATATTATTGTATTAATTATTAATATTATTGTATTAATTATATTGTATTAGTTTTACGGTTTTCATTACATAGAAAAAAAATTGAATTTTTTGTACATCAGGATATAAATTAAAAGTGCGTCCCCTATTAGTATTTTCCAACGTGATTTAATAGATTACAAATGCTTTGAGTTTTTTTTTTGTACTTAAAGAGAAAACTCCAAAGATATCTTGAAGATTGTATTTTCCTAAGTGCTTTAAAATTTTTTTTCCAATTAGCTTTTAAATTAGAATTCTAATTTAAAGAAATGTTTCCAAGGGATAAGGCGCTTATAACTTATGCATGAAATTTATTATTTTTATAGATGTATCTAAATAAATAGTTTGTGCGAAACGTTTTTTCACTGTCATATAATTTGTTTGATGATCAATAAACATATCACGAGAAAGGGATCAGTTGGGATTATTGAAGATTTTGACATTTCTCGGTAATATGTTTAATAGGTAAACTAGAGAAGAAGATTTTATCTTTCAATTTCTAATTCCAATTCCAATGGCGGAGGATTTCAGAGCATTTTGCAGCTTTTTAATTTAAAAAATATTGATACAATTTCTTACAAAAAATTAATGTTGATTATTATTGTCCATATTACTATAGCACTTTTTAGATTAAAGTGTTTTGTTTAGATTTTTACATGTAAAATATTATACAAAATATAATTTCCCTTCCTATTACTAGTTCACAGTTTCCTTACATATATTTATGTATCTTGTTTAAATTTTTAATCGTTAAAATAATACTTTTTACTACTTTACTCAAGTTCAGATACATTTTTAAAACGTGTAGTGAATGACACTTGACGTTAATGCAATTTTTTCAAATATTAATTCATCTATTAATTTTTAATACTTTAGATAGAATTTCAGCAGTTTATAATTAAAATTGAAATTGGAAGGAAATTGCTCTATCGGTAATAAGGATTTCAGTATTCACGTGAGACTGTAGAAGAAAGGAAAAAACAAGGAAATGATTCTTTGCATTGATAAGGCAATAAGAGAATGACAAATTATATATCATCATCAGCTTTATAAATTAGAAATGAGAAAAAAAAGTGTATAAAGAGTGATGAACAAAAATATTTTTTGCCACTTAATATTGTGATTCTGTCATATGTATATATATTTACTGCAATCATTTAATAAAATTAACTAAAATAAAATTTGTTGACATAGGTAGGAATTGAAATTTTTATGTTACTTATTTCTTATATAAAATCTAGTACAGATAAATAAAGGATGCTGGTAAAAAATGTCAGTATAAAGATCAGATCAACAGACTTTTCATTTTCACTTACTGAACCAGCAACCTCATGGAGGTCATGAAATGAGCAGCATAAATTATTACAGAAACCGTTCGAAGTTCAGCAAATGATGATGAAAATGAAAAACAGACATTTATTCCAAAATAATAATAAATACATAAAATCAATAAAAAATATAGAAAGCAAAAACATAAATATAGTTAATTTTTGCCCTCAATGCTAAAATAATTTTATAAAAATAAAAAAAGGCAATTACTCATTCATTAAATAACAACAGAAAAACAGTAACATTCAGCGCCTTTAGCTTAGCGATGCAATCACAACTTTAGAGGGAGTACATACTGTTACGGATTTTCACCAGAACGGGTTCATTTGGGAGCAGTGGTAGTATGGTGTGAGATAAACACAGTCGGTAGTTCTTTAGTATAAACACAACGGTGTTTATTTACAGGAAGACAGGACAGTAAATCTTTGGAGCTTTGCTCTACGATCTCTTCAGACGATTAAACTACTCTTCTGTCCTTTCTCAAATATCTGCCAGCTCACACAACTCAATTGTTACGGCACACAGCAATTCAGCCCTCCAGAATTGCTTCGGTATTCTCTCAGTGATTCCGACTACTATTCACCACCAATTCGATGTCACCAGCTTGAGAGTACCGGCCCTTTATAGTTTCTGGGAGGTGGAACTTGAAGCTCCTAAAATAATTATTAGAATTTAGGCGAATCTCGGTTCCTATTGGACGGATTGGGGAAATTCCAGAAGTTTTGTCACCAAAGTCGCCAAATTCTTCCCCCATCTATGGGATCACTAATGAGACACCCGGTCATGACTGTAAACTAGGTTTTCTTACAAAGGTCTAGCCTGTGCTGAGAATCAAAATTACAGGTTTGCAACAATACTAAGGCAAATGTCTCATATCCCATGACATGACATTTAAATATCCCATGACAGAATGTAGAAGTTAAATAAAATTATCCAGAATAATCTTTATATCTGGTTTGGATATATAGAGATATGCCCACAATACTATTATTTTTCAGAAATTTCGCTTGTATAGTTGAATTCTTTATCAGCGTTACTCAATATCCATAGTCACTATAAAATTCTCCTTTCACCGATCAGATGAGTTTTATAGGAAATTGGTATCAGAGACAGGAAAAAATGTAAATTATTTGCATAGATTGAAACTCTGACTTACTCTAATTTGTTTGGAGTGCGCCTTATAGAATATATTTGTAACAAGGCTTGCGTATTTATCAAGTTAATGATGGACACTCTTTTTTCATTCATTTATATAATTGTAAAAAAAATCTTAAATATTTTCAAAAAAAAAATCTAATTACTCTCTGAAATTTTTACACTATCCATATTTCTTTAATTGTGATACAAAAATAAATTTTCACGATATTTGCTTTCTAAATGTAATGATATCGATTTGTGATCGTATCTTCAGACAGAAAAGCATTGAAAATTCAGTTCTGTTTTGTCAATGCCAAACTAAAGTTATATCTCACATTAATTAAACGAAATTGTGGAACTTGCTGAAATAGTGGAAAAAGTAACTTTCAAAGCTTTCAAAAGTAACTTTCAAAGCTGTTTAGAGGTCATACCAAAGACGACTTTTGAATAGTTGAGAGAGAATTTGTTTTTTGACACTGTAATTGTGTGATGTAAAAAGTACATTATGTACTGAATATAAAGGCTTCTAGTATTGTCGTCGAAGATGAATTAATAAACACGTTAACATGTGGTGTATGGATAGAATCGCATGCTTTCTGGCTACAATCAGCAGAAAAGTAATTATGCTTAGCATCTACTATATAATAAATCGTGATAATCTTTGCATAGTTTGAAAATCGCCAAGTTTTCAGATGATTAGGATTTTGAGGGAGAAATAGGAAATGCAATAATCTGGGAATCTTATCTATAATTGAATACCGTGTGTATAGTGCAATATCAAAGTAAACCAATTATCAAAGCTTTCTTGAAGTCATCTGACAATTGCGAAATAAGCTGGTGGGGAGGTTGTGAACATAAAAAAGTATCAATAATGGTATTAAGAAGATTTCTTCAATAAGAAAGCTTGAGAACAAAATAGGGTGATAATATTTTTAAAGACATTTAAAATGTTTTGTTTTTCAGTGATATCACTTTAAGCATGGTATCCAGTGAGTTATTCATTTTTAGGTTTCTATGTACATGAAATAATATATACAAAATATTCATTTAAAATAGGGATTATGAAAGCAAAATCAGAAAAAGTTATGTCTCTTTTTAAAACTATTAAGAGGATGTAGTATTATCCATTGTAATTTAATTTTAACTCTTTTTAATGGCAATTCATCCAATCAATATATAGTGAAATAATAAGAATAGGAAATAAACTAATTTTGTCTTTTGAAGATTAAATTAAGAAGATTAGAAGACTAAATTAAGTTAGTAAGCAAATGAAAACATAATGACTTTCTAGTATAGTATCAACATATTTTAATATATAATGTAAAACTAATTCTAGTTTAGAATTTTTCTGTCAATTAAATGCTTAAAACTTAACGATAAAATTTTCATATTTTTGCATTTTCAAATTTCATACGTTTATTTTCTTACCTTTTAAAACGATTCTCCTTCAGAACCCCAGAAGAATATTTTATTCTTTTTGGCAAAAGATAAACTTTTGTAGAAGTATTGGCAACAAACAACATGCGATGCAAAGCTTCCTGTCATATGTTTACTTTGGAATGCTTCAAATGATGTTTACCTGAGGCCCATCTCAAAGCTCAAATTTTTTTTAAAAAAAGAACGTGATAGCAGAAATGCTAGGATATTATTTTTCATACACCGGTAACACGAAAGCCTGGCACAAAGCCAACATTTCTCCTTGCATTTTAGTGAAAAAAGAACTTATTATTATTGGATTAAAGATAGGTTCAAATCTATAATGAAAGATTTTTTTTCTTAAGTAAAGAAATATTTGATTGAGTAATTGTAGGAAGGAAGGAATATATTTGATCCAAATGAGGTCAGATCAGCATTCTCTGTCAGTTGAAGACGATTCATTTTATTAAAAAGGAAAATTCATTTATTAACAGCAAAAGTACCATTGCTTGTAATGGATCTTTATGACATTTTTAAAATACATTTAATAAGTAGTGTATTGTTTTTATATTGTGTTTTCCCCTAGTTACTTGAATCTTTTTTTATAAAAATTAATTTCACTTCCATTTATGTACAGAGTGAAATGGACTTTTGGTTCAAAATACATTGATACAGGCGTTATAATGCATTATTTATTGTGTTTTCAAGAGAATTACACTTGTTATACTGTGTGAATAACAAAAATAAATTTGTACTCGAACTTGATGCATAGTGGTTAATGAATTCTACATTCAGTTTGAAATTTCCGTCATTTGGGTCAATAATTTATGTGGTCGATTTCATTTAAACAAATGATTTAAAATATATTTATTAAAAATAATAAAATTTTTACATCTGTCAGCAATGTAGGATACTGAAAATATAAGTACGAAGGGTTTCATTTTTCGGATTTTATGCTCTGTCTTGCCGTTTATCCGACTGCTATAAAACTTTGCCTGTTTATTAAATGCAACTTAAACGGGTGTTATAGTAACATTACAATTTTTATATCTAATATATAAAAATGAATGTATTTTGTTCGTATTTTATCCTGTTGTTACTCTTCATCCAATTGCAATAAAACTTTGCCAACCTATTGCCTGCGCTTGCGCGATGTTATTATCGTATTTCAAGTATAAAAAAATGATAAATTTTATTTTGATTATTATTCTTTGTATATTATTTAATTACAAGAAATGTATTCATTGTCGAAACTAAAATAAATATTATTCTTTGTTTTATTCCTTACCAGCGGGTGACCGAGCTCCGTTCGGAGAAAACAGGTATCGAAGCTAACTAGAAGATTTAAATTTTCAATTGTGATTTATCAAAACAATACAGGCCATAAGAAAATATGTGAAACCATTGGTGAAAAGATAACCGGTTAAAGTGCACCATTGTAAACTATTTTAAACAAGTTAGAGTTTGGAAAGGGAACTATTCTATACAAAGGTAAAGATTGAAGTGTGTTGAAGTTCAATATATTTAACAAATTTATTTAGAAAAACCAAACATATATACATACATAAGAAACATATTATAAACCTATAACAGCATAAACATAAAACTTTATTAGTTCGCCATATTGGCTATAAATGGCAGCATGTTACCGCTTGAAAATTTAAGTAGCCATTATGGCGAACTAATAAAGTTTGAAAATATCATATCTGTAACTCCGAACTGCTCGACCGTAGCGCTTCAAAACCGGCGCCAATCGATTCCTTGAGGCCAAAAACCCCAGACCCCCAAGTTTACCGGAGTTTATTAATTCTGGGGCGATTTTCGACTTGGCAACCATTCCTCGTATTATAGTATTAGATTAAACAAGATAGTTATTTCAAATTTGAAACGATATTTCCAAAATTATTTCATCTGAGGCAGCAATGTACTGGGTACCAGCTGATTTTTAATAATTGCCTAGTTTTAAATAATTAAATAATTATTGTGTCTGATCTTGGAGGGGCGTTTTTTTAAATCTTTAAACCAATTTACTTTAATTAACCCCTTTCAATGTACTCATAAAATTATAACTATGAAAAGAAACCGAAAAAAATAATTTATGAACTTGTTCTGACAAATTAAAGCATTGAGTTAAACTACTCTAATTATATAATTAAACTCTTTCTTTAAAAGTAGTGATTTGAAGTTTGCTTTACCAGAGGCGAGCGAAGAATTTATGATCGTTGCCTTTGATTCCTAAATTAATCCTAAGAAAATTGAGCCATTTATTCCTCTGACTCCACCTCAGATGGGCGGAGATGGCTTCCAAAAGCTGTTTGCTGGAAATTTCAAATCGATTGTCAATAAAAAAGATAATTTTAAACAGCACAATATAAAATAATTGTTTCAGTAATGAATGAGTTGCATTTGACGAGAAACAAAATTACATTTCATGTAAGCATATCATTGGAATTCACGCACAGAAAACATTTGAATTATTTACTCTAGTTTTTACCGTACTTTAGTAAATTATAAAAAAAAATGTTTTATTTTGGCGCGTTAGTGATTTAAAACCATACAAAAGTAAAATCTTATCATCTAAAAATTTCGAACTCGTCTTTTGGAATAATTTTCATATATCTTGACTCTTTCACTAAACCGTTTATCTTCACATTTTTGAAATTATATCTGTCTATTCGTCTGTCTGTCCCGACTCCGATGATAACGTAAAATATATCGGGTCACGGAAGATGTTCTGGACGCTTCTACAAATTCGGAAAAATGCATGATAACACATGCATATGTGAAAAAATATGTTTGTTACATTATTACATAATAAAATGTGAAGAGATAATTGAAATTAGAAGAATTACTTATGATGGATAGTGATAACTTTAATACGGTATTAAAAACTCTTTATAAATTTTAAATTTTAAAATTAAAAAAAAATGATAGCAAATATTTCTAGCCTTTGCCAACAATTTGAAGTTTTCTTTGAACTGTAGTTGGCCGGTTATTTATTATGTAAAAGGTGTTTAGTTAATAAGCGTAACAGTAAATCACAATAATCTCTGTTTATACGGTTTAGTTCTGTCGCAACGCGGTCATAGGCTGTAATAAAAAAGTACATGTTTATAAATACGCTAACCCAAATGCTCTTTTAGATAGATCAGTAAAATTTAGGTTATGTATTTAGTAAGAAATTTGTAGATTTATGTCAAGTTTAGAACCAAATCCGTAGCTGCTGATCCGTATTTCTCATCCATACAAATGTGATAATTCAAAAATTGAATATACCTCCAATAAATTTATTTTGTAGTCTTGTAAAAATATTTTAATTCTATATATTAAGTTTTCTGGAGTCTGTATTAGTGATTGATTAATAATGACCGTGCATTAGAATTATTCAAATAGTAGACTGTCTTTTAATTATTGTTCGCCAATATCATGCAATGAATACATTATCAGTGCTGGCTAAAATCATTAACAATTTTTCGGTACCAACGCCAGTATAATGCAGCTTTTCAATTGACCAATACATCGTAGATCCAGAGTATTCAAGTGAAAGCTCTTCAAAGGCTTTGGATGTACACATTAACAGTCACTGATCTAGATAGTAATTCACTCAATAGCTCATGACATATGACAATGCAAATGGTATAATTAGTTTACTATCATTATTGAAAATGAAATGGATTTATAAGGGCGTATATTTAAAAAATATTTTATTGTAAAACTTGGGATATTTACCATCCTTATTTGAAGTACATAATAAATCTTTAAAGGCTTAAATATAATGGTTAAATTTCATTTCATACACTTTGTATAAATGTATTATTATATTGATGAGAATTCATTAAAGGATTTCACAAAGATAACATTTTCAAAAAATTTTCATTAATTTTCAAATATTTTGTTTCATTTAGAAGCATTAATTAGCGCTTAAGTTTTATCAAACATAAATAAAACCAATATTGTCTTGTTATTTGAAATAAATAAATAATCAACAAAAATAATTTTCTTATTAATATAAGACAAAATATTAGTGCTCACATGATTTTGACTCACATGAGATCTATTTATATTTTATAATTTTTCTATAAATTATCGTTTTTGTGCTTA